>JBBYHO010182472.1:86754-97848 GCA_038382025.1 Adansonia gregorii | reverse complement strand
TTTTTTACTTAGGTACCTAAGTGTAAAATCGAGAAAGTTTATGAACCCTCAAGGAAATTTAGTATTTTTAGGACAAGATGGTTATCTTTAGTATGAGATCATCCATTTAGATTATTTTAAATATTTTTAGCATCCCATTGGTCCTCCGGTGAGGTGCTAAAAGTATAAAAACCTTTCATATTTTTTTGGTTCTCCATTAGGATACGAAATGTAATTTTTAAAAATTTAGTGACCCATTAGAAATTTTTATACTTTAGGTCATGTTGGCAATCTAATTTGCCCATTTAGAGTAAGAATCATCATTACTTGTCCTTTCTAGTCCATTAGGCTACTAGGACACTTTCATGTCGAAGGTATACCCTAGGGGCATTTTCGTAATTTTTTCATCAGGATGCTTTTATGCCAATGGTGAAAGTTTAAGGTTCCCTTAGCCTTTTAAGGTTATATTTGACTCAATTAGGGGTACTGAGATACTTTCATGTCGAAGGTATACCTCAGAGGTATTTTCGTAATCTTTCTCACCGGGATACTTTTATGCTAATGGTGAAAGTTTAAGGTTCCTTTAGCCTTTTAAGGTTATTTTTGAGTCTATTAGGGGTACCGAGATACTTTCATGTAGAAGGTATACCCCAAAGGCATATTCGTAATTTTTTCACCGGATGCTTTTATGCCAATGGTGAAAGTTTCAGGTTCCTTTAGTCTTTTTAGGTTATTTTTTAGCCCGTTAGGGGCACCAAGATACTTTCATATCGAAGGTATACCTTCGAGGCATTATCGTAATTTTGCTTACCGGGATGCATTTATGCCAAAGGTGAAAGTTTAAGGTTCCTTTAGCCTTTTAAGGTCATTTTTGAGTCCATTAGGGGTACCGGGATACTTTTATGTCGAAGGTCTATCTCAAGGGCAGCTTCATAATTTTCCATACCAGATGCCTTAGTGTCGATGGTAAGCCTTAAAATATTTTAATTTTTCTCAGAACTAGATCTTACATAGTTACCAGGTGCCTTAGTGTCGATGGAAAGCCTAAAGGATATTTTAATTTGTCTTAGAACCCGATCCTAAGTAGTTATCGGGTGCCTTAGTATCGATGGTAAGCCTTAGGAATATTTTAATTTTCCTTAGAACCAAACCTTAAGTAGTTACCGGGTGCCTTAGTGTCGATGGTAAGCCTTAAGGATATTGTAATTGTTCTTAAAACCTAGTTTTAAGCAACTACTGGGTGTTTCTATGCTGAAGGTATACTTTAAGGATAGGCTCATTTTTCTTTGACCTTTTAGTGCTTGGATTTGAATTAATATTTCATTGTCTAGACTGAGTCATATGTCCTTTATTTTTGTTTCAAATAAAATTTGTATGTCTTTGAAAAATAAAGGCAATGTCTCGGAGTTAAAGTGGTGTATGAAATTCCTCCCACCCATGTATGATAGGGGTTTTACGGATCATTCTAATGATGAGGTGCCCTTTTCAAAATGGGAATTGAAAATTTTATACAAATAAAAAACCCCTTTCACATTCTGCCAGGTACTCCAATAGGATGTGAAAAACATTTTTTAGAACCTTTTATGTCCTTTTGGTTCTCTGTTGAGGTATAAAAGCGAATAATGAAAACTTTCGTGTCCCATTGGTTTTTCGATGAGGGTACGTAAGACATTTTGATTTTTTTAAATGCAAAACCCTAATTTTCTCTTATGGAATAATAAAACCTTATTTTAACAATACGAGAATTGTAATTAAATGTCACATATTGAAGCTGAATAAAAATTAAAATTCGAGTTAACATGTAATTAATAAGGTACCGATTTTTGGGCATCACGAAAAGGTCAATCCTTACTTGTGATTGTAACCGACTCCCGGACCCTTTTATATGATCTCTGGTATGATCGCGGGCCTTGGAGTTTGTATTTTAGGGTTTTGTAACCCTTGAAATACAAACTCCGATAAGTGACCAATCTCACCTAACCCAAATGGATTGGTGGCGACTCTAAATAAATAGTCATTTCATAATGACTTTGAAGGTTAAGTCAATAAGCGATTCATCTTGTCCACCAAATCCCCAAAAATAAAACGATATCAATAATGATATGGCCTACACAACTAAAAAATTATAAAATAATAATAAATTTAATAAATATAGAAGCGAAGGCCATTTAAGTTAGGCTTGGTTATGATTTGTATCTAGACCACGTTGCAATAGCTTGGCGACTCCGCTGGGGACATCTACAGAGTTAGGCCTAAAATTAATTATGTGTTAACTTAATTTTAATTAATTTAGTTTTAATTGGTATCTAATTTTAAATTCCTTTTTGTTAAAAAAAAATTCCTTTTTCATTATATCAATATTTATTTTGCATTAATCTTTTTGTGTTTGCTATTGTTTTTTGGGGATTAGGATAGTAGGTTTTATTTTTAATGTTCTGTCATAAAAAGGTAAATTTGTCCCTTCACACACACTAAGCACATTTTGCAGTAGTTTTTCCTCTATCAGATATAGAAGGGGCATAGGTACCCAACATTTTAGGAAAGGGTGAAGTAGCTCTGCCTTCTAAGGTGTTAGCCTCTGTTTGGGCTAGCGAAAAACCTATCAGGTGTAGATTCCTACGTCTGCCCGAGGTGTTAGCCTTGTTACAGACACGGAAGACATGCCCACTCAAATCAAACCTATTCCGACATGGATCCGTGATGGATAAGGATAAGGATAAAGTACCTTGTTAGTCCTTTTAAGGCTCATGGAGTTCGAGAATTTAATTTGAGGTCTAACATAAACCACATATAGTGAACCATATTAACCTCCTAGTTAAAGCCATGCTCGATTTTAGATGTCACCAAAATCAGGGACACATGAAGGGACAAAGTTATCTTTTCCTTTTCTTTTACTCTTAATATCTTGTTTCAATGATTTGCGATTATTGTTTACCTTGAATAATTTATGATTTTCATTATTTTGAAGTTTTGCTTGAATTTAATATTTCCTAAAGATACTAACTCATTTTTTCTTTTTGGTGCAAATTTCATCTCTTATATGCATATAGGAATGCTTGTTTTAAAAGGAATTCCAACTTAGATCAATTTTTATTTAATTTTATGGTGGAACCAGTACATGCAGTGATTATTTCCAAGGAATTTAAAGAGGCTTGTTCTGAGTCTGAATTCAATTAAAAAAGGGATGGGGACTGTGTAGTGAAAAGTTTTATGTCTGAGTTGTTGAAGATCACACATTTGGACCTTCGCCAAAATAATTTGAAAGAGCTAGCTAAAATATGGGATTAATAAGGAAGTGCAAAGCAAACCCGGTTTACAAAAAAGTACAGATAGATTGCCCTCTTGCTTAAAATACACATGGATGAATAGCTAGTCAGGGCTATGATTGAGTTTTGGGATCCGTCATTCTGATGTTTTTCATTTAATTAGTATGATTTGACTCCGACTGTGGAAGAGATTGGATATGAGACCCATCTATTACAAAGAGTGTAATCTGACCAACTTTCGTAAAAGATTAAGTCAAGTTTTGGATTGTGATTTCAAAATTGACCATCATTACATAGAGCAGAAAGGGAATACCAGTGTAATTTAATGGCAGTATCTACGAAAATATATCCAAGAGCAATCTGAGAATGAGGAGGCTCTGAATGCATTTGCTCTTGCTATATATAGGATGGTTTTTTTCCCCGAGAGTGTTAGGACATGTTGAAACAGTGGTAGTGAATTTATTTGATCGATTGAAAAGAAACATGCACCCAGCTCCAGCATTCTTAACTAAAATAATTAGAGCACTCAATGCATGCCAAAAAGATGGCTAAGGGAAATTTTTTGGAAGTGCTTTGTTATTGTACATGTAGGCTTGAAGTTATTTCTGGGGCGAAGGGGTAGATAAAGTTAAACCCTACTTTTCGCACTTGTCCTTCTTCAAGAATTCATCAAAAAAGAATGGCCCATGTCTGGAACCAAGAAACAATGGGTAGAGATACTAAAGAAGTTAGCTTTTTCTAATATAACATGGAGGGCACCATGGTTTTCACCAAAATGCTTTGTGTATGGATGTGATTGTTTACTATATGTGCCTTTACTCAAAATATAGGGCACCGTGGGTTATGCATCATTATTGGTTCGAAGGCAATATGGTTCGCAGCAAATCATCCCTATGACTTCAAATTTGGCTGGTGTTGACTTGGAATATCAAGCTGAGAATTATAAAAAGTCACTATAGATGGCCGTTTTACAATTGAGAGAAAGGTATAAGTCGAGATTAAGTGCATACACGGACAAGACTACTCCAAGATATGATGCTTGGAGGAGAGTCTGAGGTTGTGACATAATTATTCCTGGCTCGGATGGAACCATTCCTCGAGTACCTATTCAGGTAGAACCTATCATGCCATCCGAGATCAATTCGATTAAGGAAGAAGCTACCAGAGAGCAAAAAAGAATGAGTGATAAGAATCATCAGCTCCAAGAAGAAGTTACCTGCTGATGAATGAAGATGGAAGCAAAAGCAAAAGAAGTTGAAAAAATGGAAGAAAAGTAAAACTTAATGAAAAATGATTGGGTCAAACAAAACAAAAAAATGAAACTTGCCGAGATATCTAGGAGTTCCAATAGCACTACTAAAAGGATGAAAGAAGAAATGCGCAAGCTTCATGAAGAGTTAAAAGCATTGAAGGCTAAGACTTTCGAAAGAGAGGCCAGGCAAACTATTTTTGAAAAAGAAAGAGAGCATGCTGGTACACATCTCAAGTTAAGAAGGTTTATGGAAAAGAATAAGCAAATCTGAGCTACCTTGGATTGAGAGCATGGAAGGGTATCTTAACTGTTTGAGGGAAGACAAGATTTCACTATGACTATTGCAGATATGGGATTAGAATTACAACACAGGGGAGATGATATTCGTGCCTTGGTGAAAGCTTACCATGATCCAGATGCATATTAGGATAATAGACTATAGTGGGCTAAAGATGATGGCAAACGATAGGCAGCTAATTCTTTTGGCAGATAGATGTACATAGATCATCTTACGAAGCAGATCCACTCAGCCATCATCCAAGCAAGGAAAATGGTAGAAAGGATTAGAGATTTACAGATGCAAATTAATCCCGTAGGATGATATGGAGACATTGTACTTCAATTTTTGGATAAAGCTCAGAAATAATATAATCAAATTAAGAATTTCCTTGGATGTAATCCTTACATGATCAACAATGTGAACATGTAATTTGTCACAAAATTAATGAAAATTTCTAAGTTTGGAATTTTTAGTTAAAGCAAGTGTCCCTACAAGTGCATTTATATACTTGTACCATATATATACATACATACATACATACATTATTATTAGTTTTATTAGTTCATAAGTGAAATTTACTTAACTAAAAAAATATGGAATTGCTAAGGTCAACATTGCAAACTCAAAAGACTAACCCAACCATTACCCATTCATCAATCCATACTAGACTTAAAACAAAAAGAATGGCTGAAAATCACATGGCAAGATTAGAGAGATCAGAATAAATCATTGACAAGCTTAAGAGGCCATGCTTAGAAGGCAAGAAGAGCTACAAGCTCAGATCACAGGGACAATGGAGTTGTTATTGGCGAGGAAGCTAGTTCATCAACGACTAGAGATAAATACTGATACCCTTATCGAGGGATCTGAAGGGGTACCAGTTGAGGAACAAATATCTAATGCTCAAAATGCATAACCAACAAATATCCAAAATCTGTAACAAAATGTCCCAACTACCAACCCACCGGTCATCATCATTAATCCTGATGCCTTTTCACAAGGGGTAGGTGCAAGAACTACTATCGGTCAAGAAAAATCAGCAGGCCCTGGCATAAAAGTGTAAACAGAAAGGTAAAGAGCAAGCTAAAGCAAAGATAGAAAAAGAAAAACTACAACTGCTTGAGAGGAGGCTAAAAGCCATTGAAAGGGCTGAATTATATAGTAGCGTAGATGTTGAAGACCTCAGTCTAGTACCAGACTTAGTTCTTTCACCAAAGTTTAAAATGCTTGAGTTTGAAAAGTACAAAGGCACTACTTCTCTTCAAGCACACATTAAAATATTCATCAAGAAAATGGCTAGTTATGCCCAGAACAACAAGCTTTTGATTCATTGTTTTCAAGAAAGTTTGTCTGAATCTGCATTGAGATGGTAAAATAAGCTAAACCGCACTCAAATTCAATGCTGGACTGATTTATCTAATGCATTTCTTCAACAATATAAACATATGGCTGAATTGGTGCCTGATAGACTAACTCTTCAGAATTGGAGAAAAGTTTATTGAATTTTTTAAGGAATATGCACTAAGATGGAGAGACATGGCTTCTTAAGTTCAGCCTTCCCTGACTGAGAAAGAAACCATGATAATATTCGTGGGCACTTTGCATCCCCTTTATGATGACAAATTGGTGGGGAATGCAACTAAGAATTTTGCTAATCTTGTTATTTTAGGAGAGATGATTGAAACAACTATTAAGGCTAGTAAAATCATGACTGAGGAGTCTTCTAATTAAAAAAGGCTAGGGATGGGAAAGAAGAAAGAAAAAGCTTCATCCGTTAACTATGCTAGTCAATTGTATCATCAAGGACCTCGTCTGTATTACCAAAACCAAAGACAACAAATCCAGAATTCCTACTCTCTTAACATACCTAAAGCTCCTCCTTTAACATCACCTCAGACCATCGCTTTAAACCTTAATTCACAAAACCAACCAAGACCCAATGTTAATCCACTAACCTAAAGAGCCAACCAACCTAGATCTCGTTATGAACCCTTTTCTTACTCTTATAAGGAAATGTTTGATAAGCTTTTTGAGGCATAGTTAGTGGCTCCAGTCTTTTCCAAACCATATAAAGAAAATTACCCCAGTTGGTATGACCCAAATCTACACTGTGAGTATCATGCAGTAGCAGGTCACTTGATCAAAAACTATATGCCCTTCAAGCAAAAAGTTCAAAGTCTTTTTGAGAGGGGTACCTTTCGAATCGATAATGGCTCAAAACCTAATGTGGCAACAAATCCCTTACCATATCATACCAAACCCAGGATTAATGCTCTAATTACTAAAAAAGAAGATCAAAAGAAGTCAAAAGTCTAAGAAGTTAGGACTTCTATGGAAAAAGTATGGATAATCCTAACTGAACGAGGGATCTTTAGTTAAGATCATGGAAGTAGCAAAGGTTAATCTGATCCTGATACTAACTTTTGCAAATTTTATAAAATGTCAGGGCACACTTTGTAAAATTGCATAGAATTTTTTGGCATAGTCCAAAGAATGATGGACAATGGTGAAATTGGTTTTTGGAAGAAGTTGGAATGGATAAAGAAAAATCAATCAACATGGCTAGTGAAGGATCATCGTAGTTACCCTATGGTGTTAGTCACCCACTTATCATTCATCACAAGTAGCCAAAGATCACATTGCCTCAGATTGAAGTTACTTATAAACTCATTATTAAAGCACCAACTCCATTCATGTATCAAAAAAACAAACAAGTACCATGGGAATATGATGGTGGAATAATAACTCTAGAGGTTGTTACAAGCTAACTGGTGACTATCGACATAACTGGGGTAAGCCATGTGACAAGAAGTGGTCGCATTTATGGCCCAGAAACCAGTGAAACTAGTGCAAATACCAAGTCAAAAAGACAGGTATCTGGAAAAGCAATAGTTGCCAATGATCACCTAGTAGAACTATAGAAATCAGTCAAAGAAAAAGAAACTATTGAATTTCTTAAGTTCATTAAACACATTGAGTATAGTATAGTATAATAGGTAAAGCAGTGACTGGCAAAGATTTCCATGTTAACCCTTTTGCTCAACTAAAAAGTACATTGGAATACTTTGTTGAAAGTGCTCAACCAAGCTTATGGTCTTCAAGACATTTCCATAAATAAACTAGATCACCTAGTAAATAACATTGTTGCTAACAATTTTATTTCACTTAGTGATGATGAGATCCCACTAAGGGGCAACACTTCAACAAAAGCTCTCTATATCACAACTCACTGTACATGGACCATTCTACCCAAAGTCTTTCTTGGCAATGGATCAGCTTTAAATGTAATGCCGTTAATCATGTTATTTCACTTACCAGTTAATGTCAGTTAAATCAAGCACAGCCACACAATTGTTAAGGCATTCATGGGACCAAGAGAGAAATTAAGGAAACTATCTTGATCACATTAGATATTGGCCTTTGCCCATTTGAGATCGAATTTCATGCAATGGATATTGTCCTAGCATACAACTATTTATTAGGACGACCATGGATTCATTCTGTCAAGGCCGTCCCATTATCTTTGCACTAAAAAGTTAAATTCATAGTTGATGAAAAGTTGATTAGCCTATCTGGGGAAGAAGACATATGGCTATGACTTTTACTGAAGCCTCTAACGTTGAAGTAAATACTAAAACTGAAGAGTGCTCTTTCAAATCCTTTGAAATCATCAATGCCACTTTTGTTGCAAAAGGGTCTATAATCTTGAAACCTAGACTTTCAAACAGCATCTGCATAGGCCTTAGGCTTACAGTCGAGAAAAGAGCTCAAGCTGGAAGTGGACTTGGGAGACGTTTGCAAGGAATCAGCCAGGCCATTAATGTTAATGGTAAAAAAGACAAATATGGATTAGGCTTCAAGCTGGAAAGAGCTTAAAAAAAGAAATTTGAAAAAATAATAAGAGTAGGGTAGCCATCCTTTGGTGTTGGCCAATAGTTAGGCCAAAAATCAACTCTCTACCCCTTGTTGGAGGAAATTTTTTGCTATAGAGGGATCAGTCCAGAAAATGAAGATAAAGTAACCAGGAACATTGTTCTGGTGATTAATAAAGCCTTCAAGAAGCATCATATGGCTACCCTTGAAAGAGATGATGAAGAATCCACTAAGGATCATGAGATTCACCCATGCCTGAGAGAAGCATAGTGTTTATGCCAATCCCAAAGTAATAACTAAGAAATGAATTCTGTTATCTATAGATCTTTTTGTAAGAACTCCAAATGTTAATTTATCATTAGTAAAATGAAATGCACTTAATCTTTCCTTATATAATCTTTCTTGGCTCTTTTCCTATTTTATATTCGTTTCTTTTATGATTTCTTATCTCAGCATCCTTTTTTTGTTTCTTTGCATTCATACCTCATTCATATCCTGTAATCTTTTATCCATTTTTTTTCTTGTTTTTGTCTTTGTAGAGAAATAGATAAATCTGATCAAGATTCAGAGGTTAATTTTGAATAGACTATTTGCTTAAATGAGGTCGATCTTGAAGTAGATGTCAATGATAATATCTTGCCTCCTGATTTGTTAAAAATAATTGTACAAGAAGATAAGTGCGTAATACCCCATGAAAAGCCCACTGAGATATTAATTTGGGGAATGATGAAAAAGATAAGAAGAAAATCAGAATAGGAACTACCATAGAGGCTTATACCTAAAAAAATCTGGTAAGCTTACTGCATGAATTTCGAGACATCTTTGCATGGTCTTATCAAGACATGCCATGATTGGATGTGAAGATTATGGTTCATAAATTACCCTTGAAGTCAAAATGCAAGTCGGTTCAAAAGAAGCTAAAGAGAATGAAACCGAAGATGCTGTTAAAAATAAAGAAAAGGTTAAGAATTAGTTTGAATCTAGATTTCTAAAGGTGGCAAAATATTCGAAGTGGGTTGTAAACATTATCCTGATTCCTAAAAAAAATGAAAGAGTAGAATGTGCATAGATTACCGAAACTTCAAATGAGCAAGTCTAAAAGACAACTTCCTTCTCCCTCATATGGACACCTCGATTGATAATATTGTAATGAACTATTTATTTTCCTTCATGGATGGATTTTAACGTATAATCAAATTAAAATGGCTCTGAAGGATATGGAGAAGACCACATTTGTCACAATGTGGGGAGCATTTTGTTACAAAGTAATGCCATTTAGGTTGAAGAATGTGAGAATAACTTAACAAAGAGCAATGGTCACCCTATTCGATGACATAATACATAAGGAAATTGAAGTGTATGTTGATGACATGATTGCAAAGTCTCGTCAAGAAGAAAGTCATGTAGTGAACTTGCAAAAGTTGTTTGAAAGACTGAGAAAATATCTATTAAAGTTGAACCCTGCAAAATGTACATTCAGAGCTAGGTCTGGAAAATTATTAGGTTTTATCATAAGCGAAAGAGGAACTGAGGTTGATCTGAATAAGATCAAAGTGATACAGAAGTTGCCATCCCTACGCATGCCAAAGGAAGTAAGAAGTTTCTTAAGGAGATTGAATTACATCACTAGATTCATATCTTAACTCACGGATAAGTGTGATCCAATTTTTTGGCTTCTGCAAAAATAAAATCCTGTTGAATGGAATAATGAGTGCCAAAATGCTTTCAAAAAAGTTAAACAATATCTCTCTAATCCATCGATATTGGTATGGCCTACTTCGGGATAACCTTTGATCTTGTATTTATCAGTGTTTAAAAAATCCATGGGCTGTGTGTTGGGGTAGCATGATGAGACTGGAAAGAAAGAGTAAGCAATCTATTACCTTAATAAAAATTTTTAGACTACGAGGTAAATTATTCCCATATAGAGAAGATATGTTACGCTCTAGTCTAGACAGTGAAAAGACTCTGACGATACATGTTGCATCATGTTACATGGCTGATTACCTAAATAGACCCAATCAAATATCTATTCGAAGTGCTAGCTTTATTAGGAAGGATAGCTAGGTGGTAAGTTCTATTATCTGAATATGATATCATTTATGTAAGCTAAAAGGTGATCAAAGGAAGTGCTATTGCTAAATTCCCAGCTAGCCGGGCACTTGATGATTATCAGCCATTGGATTTTGAATTCCCTGACGAGGACTTGATGAATATTATGGTTGAAAAAGAAGAAGAGTCATCAAAAGGATCTAAATGGAAAATGTATTTTAATGGAGCATCAAATGCATTAGGGCATGGAATTGACGCAATTTTAATATCTCCAAAAGAGGATTATTACTTTTTATAGCCCAAATAATTTTTGATTGCACCAACAATATGGTGGAATATGAGGCATGTATTATGGGGCTACAAACAGCATTAGAAAAGAAGGCCAAGGTATT
>JBBYHO010182472.1:71360-86654 GCA_038382025.1 Adansonia gregorii | reverse complement strand
TGCACCAACAATATGGTGGAATATGAGGCATGTATTATGGGGCTACAAACAGCATTAGAAAAGAAGGCCAAGGTATTAGCCTTAGTAATTTACCAACTGCGTAGAGAATTGGAAATGCAAGACCTAAGGTTGCAGCAATATAAAAAATTAATTTTAGAATTACTAGAAGAATTTAAAGAAGTAGACTTTGTTCATCTATTTCGTGATGACAATCAAATGGCAGTTGCTCTAGCCACCTTAGCTTCGATGTTCAAAGTAAACAAGGGGCAGGAGGTGACACCTATTGAAATGAGTATTTATGAATTCCCAACATACTGCCACAACATTGAAATTAAGGCAAATGGCCTTCCATGGTATCATGATATCAGAAATTATTTAAAGGATCGAGTATATCCTCTAAATGCCTCAAAAACTGACAAGAGAATCTTAAGAAGGCTAGCACTAAATTTTGTCTTGGATGAAGAGATTTTGTATAAAAAAAGTTTCAACCAAACATTGTTAAGGTGTGTTAATGCTTTAGAAGCAAAGAAAATAATAGAAGTACATGAAAGGGTTTCTGGGATTCATGCCAATGTACACAAGATGCAAAACAAATCATGAGATTGGGCTACTTTTGGACGACTATAGAGAGTGACTGTATTAAGTTAGCCCAAAAATGCCATAAGTGTCAAATCTCTACTGATAAGATTCATGTCTTACGCTTACTCTTACATGTCATGACCACGCCATAGCCTTTTTCAATATAAGGAATAGATGTCAGCGGACACATTACTCCTATAGCATCAAACCGATATCATTTCATCTTGGTGGCCATTGATTATTTCACTAAATGGGTGGAAGCCACTTCTTTTGCAAATGTCATAAGATTGGTGGTGACTAAATTTCTAAAGGCCAATATCATTTATAGATTCAGGGCCCCTAAAAGAATTATAACGGATAATGCCTCCAACTTGAATAATAAATTGATGATGGAGGTTCGCACCCAGCTTAATATCTTTCATCACAATTTGGTCACATATTATCCGAAGATGAATGGGGCCGTGGAAGCTGCCAACAAAAATATTAAGAAAATTGTAGGAAAAATGGTGAAGACTTATAAAAATTAGCACAATAAGCTTCTGTTTGCTCTCCCTGCTTATCGAACCTCAATGTGGACCTCGATTGGCGCAACACCTTATTCATTGGTGTATGCCACATAGGCAATACTATGAATGAAGTTGAGATCCTATCACTTCAAATATTAATAGAGACCAAATTGGAAGAAACTGAATGGGCATGAGATCGCTATGAATAATTAAACTTTATTGAAGAAAAGAGGTTGAAAACGATACAGCATGGGCAAATATACTAAAAAAAGATGATGAAGGCCCATGATAGAAGATTAGTCTGAGATAGTTTCATGAAAGAGAACTAGTGCTGATAAAAATCCTCTTGATACAAAAAGATCCACGAGGCAAATGGGCACCCAATTAGAAAGGGCCCTATATGGTTCATAAGGCATTCTCAAGAGGTGCATTAATCCTTACCGAAATGGATGGAGATGTCTTGCCAAACCCTGTTAATGTAGACAGTGTAAAAAAAACTAAAAAAACAAAGAAAAACACAGGAAACAAAAAAAACAAAAAAAATAAAAAAAACAAAAATCAGATGAAAACCCGAATAGGGCATTTGATTAAAGGCAATATAAAGAGATGTTTTAAGTTAAAAACTCAAAAGGGCAACTCAAGTAAAAGAAAAAAATGATTAGATCATAGGCATGATATGATTAAACGCATCTCTAAAAAAATAGATCTACGTAGGAGTGGATATTTTGTTTAGAAGAAATCTTCAAAGATCTGAATTTAGTTGTCCAAACCTTCTCTTCGACACTTACCATTATCTTTGTGAATCATTTTTTAGGCATTTTACCTTTATTTTTGTAAAAGAGCCAATATTCTACTTTCTTTCTTTGAAATGCAACCTCTATTAGACTATCTTTTTTATCGTGCTAACATTTTTGCTAAATGATAATTAACGACTTAAAGAAATAAAGATGGATTAAAATAGCGTTACTTTGAAATGAGGTCAAAATATTATGAAAATCATGGTTCACATCTTAATTCCTTCGAATATTTTAGGAAGTGTTAAGGGTGGATAACTAACAGCCTTAGATAAAATTCTGATAATGGAGGAAGCTCAACTTTTTAAAAGATATTTATTATTTTGTTCTGGCTGGCAAGGGAGTGGATGGAACTTTTAGGTTCTTGTTACATTATGAAAACCACAGATGGCTAAGGCATGGACATCCCCACGGATTTTCAATCATATCTCTTTTCCTTAACTACTATATGGTATTGATGTATCACAAAGTCTCGTTTTCTTTCAGGGTAGGGACATCACCCATATTTCCAATCATATCCCTTTTTCTTAACCACTAAATGGTATTAATGCATCACATGATCACAAGTGGCATGCCTCACACATTCTCAATCATACCATTCTCTTTTAGTTACTAGATGATGCTGGTGCATCATAATTCGAATTCCTCAGAGGGCAAGAATAATTGTTTCTATAAAGATAACATCGGATTCAAGACTGGCCCCTTACTGCTAAAAAGATTCTTCATGCTTTCTGAAGATGTTTTTAGGCTTTCGAAGTGGGCAGAATCATGATTTAAAAAGAAAGTGAATGAAAACTAGAAAATTAATGAATAAATCCAATCATGAAAAACTATTAGAATGGATGCTACTTCAAAAATCAAAAGATAAGTCAATTTTTCCTCAAAGATCTCAAATATTAGATTACTTCAACCTTATCAAGGTTTGTCTCGAATCGATCATGCTCGATCAAATTCTTACTTACTTGGCTGTACTCGGTCAGGTCTTCCTACTTTACTTGGTCAAACTTCTTTTCACTTTTGTTTGACATGATGGTTTAGCCCTGATCAAACTTTTTTTCATTTTCGTTTGATGTGATGGTTTAGCCCTGGTCAAACTTTTTTACATTTTCGTTTGATGTGTTGGTTTAGCCCTGGTCAAACTTTCTTTTATTTTCATTTAATGTGACGATTTAGCCCTGGTTAAGCTCTATTTTCACCTCTATTTGATGTGATGGTTTAGCCTTGGTTAAATTTCTTTTCGCTTTTGTTTGACGTAATGGTTTAACCCTGGTCAAACTTTTTTTTACTTTTGTTTGATGTAATGGTTTAGCCCTAGTTAAATTGCTTTTCGCTTTTGTTTAACATGATGGTTTAGCCCTAGTTATACTTTTTTTCACTTTAGTTTGATGTGATGGTTTAGCCCTAGTCGAACTCTCTTTTCATTTCGTTTGATGTGATGGTTAGCCTTAGTTAAACTTTTTTTCACCTTCATTTAATGTGATGGTTTAGCCTTAGTCAAACTTCTTTTTCTTTTATTTGACCTGATGGTTTAGCTCTGGTTAACTCCCTTTTGTATCTTTTTCGACATAATGGTTTAGACCTAGTCGAACTTGTTACGTTTAACCTTAGGTATTACCTTTCTATCCTTTGTCTACTCATCGGTTTAGTGCTAGGTAACTTTTTTCATTTGTTGATCTGACTGCTTGGTCTCAGTCATTTTCTCTTAATGGTTGGTTTGTGTGTTTTTGCCTCGACCAACTCATTTTTAACACTAACTTCACTTTAGGTTGAAAGTTCCCCTTTTAATAAGTAAACTCTAATATATATGTTCACATCTCATTTTTCTTATACTTTATGGCCCAAACAAAATTATGTTTATTTGGTCTTTGTCCTATTCCTGGTTTCAGTAATGAACAAAGAAGGACAGCTGTAAAATATAAATTTGTCCGGGCTATCTGTAACTGAAAGTCTCAAATATCTAAGAATGAAAATGTAGTGGCCACTCTGATAGAGGTTAACTTCCACTAGAGGGGTTACACATGTTTGTAATTTTAATCAGTCATATGTAAGTAACTGTATATGCACATGTTGAAAAATTCATTTTTTGTGTATAAATGACAAATCCGCAAAGGAAAAATTTTTGTTTTTTAACAAGTTCTTAACAAATTTTGGAAATTAACTCTGCGGATGATCTCACAGTCAATTTTTTCATTTTTAAGAATTTTATGATTTTTTTTGAAAAACTTGAGAAATTCGTGGTCGAATATTTTTACGGACATCGATGTGGTTTTATGCCAATTCTTACCCCAAAAAATCATAAATATTCAAGAAAAAAATATGTGTTGGCATTTTCTACTATGAAGTATCAAATTGTAAATTTTATAAATTAATTTTGAATTTTGTAGTCTTACGAGCGTTGTTCTCGTAAATTTTACTTTTGGTTCTTGTTAATTTATTTTTAGAAATTTTTACAAGTTCATTTTCTTCACTTTAGAAATTAATGTTTTGAATAATATGTGGTCTTAAATTTGTTTTACTTAAATGTCAATAAAATTTCATAATTTTTCTCAGTACTGAAATACGAGTTATTCTTTGCTCGCAAAATTTTTTATGGAATCTTCTCAAGTTTTAAACATCAAAATTCATCTAATATTATCATTTAACTCCCATTAAATCAGTTTTGAAAAATTCAATTTATTTTATGAATTTTAGAATTTTTTTTGTTACCAAAACATAGAGTTTCTACTTCATAAATTTCTTCAGTAGGATTTTTCGTATTTCATAATTTTTAAAAATTCTTTAAATATTATTTTTTAATCTATATTGATTCATTTTGTAAAAAAAAAAAAATCAATTTATTTAATGAGTTTTGAGTTTTTCAATTTTTTCCTGGTAAAGGTTTTTCTCATAAAATTTTACGAGTTTGCTATTTTAAATTTTTTTTACATAAAAAAAATTATTTTTAGTATTAAATTAATCATCTAAAATTTTATTAAAAAAACATAGTTTTTAATTTTTACAATTTAATCTATTAATTATTTTTTATGATATAATTTTATTTATTATATTTGAATATCAATCAAAATATCTTTAGAAATCAATAATGTAATGCAGTACATCACTCTGAAATGACAAAGGTATGGGCTTATGACACACATTTATTAGTTCTAACCTAACAAGCAAACTTAACATGAAAAGAAATAAAAAAATAGAAAAAGAAAGAAAATCCATGAAAAATGGCACGAATTTTGGCCAAGGAGGATGAAAATCCTCCTTGGCCGAATCATCCTCCCATATAAATGGGGGAGGATGTTTTCTTCAAGCTTTTTAGCTTTGGAAAAAAATAGAGAGAGATTTTAGGAAGGCAAAAAAAAGTTGAGAAAAAATATATTTTAAAAAAAAGATTTCAAAGCTTTGTTAAGGTAAATCTCTACTTTAATCTTTGAAATTTTGTTTGTTTAATACATTTTTCTTCTCTTTGGTGAGCCAAAAATATGCTTAAGTTCATGGATTTTTTTATCCATGTTTAAAGACTAAGTATAATGGCCATGAACTAGTTTCCTTGATTTTATTCTATGCTTTTTCTTCTTTTTCTTTTTTCCTTGTTAATAAATTATTTTTCTTCATGAATCATGTTTATGTTGATATGATGTTAGTTTTGGTGTTGTGTTTGTCATATATATGTTCATATATATTTTATTTCTTTTAGTATTTTCTTATTATTATGGTAAAATTACATGCTTATGTGCTTATTGTTGTATTTTTATCATATAATGGTGCTAATTTATGTTAAATGAAATGTGAATATGTGATTATTTAGTTTAGAAAAGATGAATGGTGGGTTATTTAGGTGTTGGCCGAAATTCATGCTTGTATGTGCATTTTTGGAGTCATTTTGTAAATACAAAAAGTTTAAGGGCTAATTCATAAAAAATAATAATAAAATTTTTTTCTAGACCTATATGTTTGGCTGAATCTTAATGAGTATTTTTTCCACGTTTTGCTACTGATTCCAAGCTGATTTCATGCTTTAATGATGTGTTTTCATGATGGTTTTAGTTAATTAGGGACTAAATTGCAAATGTCTAAAAGTTTAGGGACTAGTTTGCAAATGATAGAATTTTTTTTGTTTTATGGTCAAAGGATTTGACCAAAAGCTTCATGTATAACTTGAAAACTGATTTAGGGCATTTCATACCATGCTTTAGGTATTTTTCACACTTTATAGGGTATTTTGTAATTTCTCAAAGTTTAGGGGCTAGTTTGCAAAAAATAAAAAATTTTTGTTTTTTGCTCAAAGGTGTTGACCAAACCTTCTTGTGGATGTTCTTCATGATTTACATGCTGATTTTTACCATATTAATTATATTGTGTGATGATTTAGGTTATTGTTTTTTGCTTAGGTACCTAAATGTAAAATCTAGAAAGTTTAGAACCCTTATGGAAATTTAGTATTTTTAGGATAAGATGGTTATCTTTAGCACGAAATCATCCGTTTAGATTATTTTAAATATTTTTAGCATCCCATTGGTCCTTCGGTGAGGTGCTAAAAGTATAAAAACCTTTTGTATTCTTTTGGTTCTTCGTTAGGGTACGAAATATAACTTTTAAAAACTTTAGTGACCCATTAGAAATTTTCATACTTTAGGCCATTTTGGAAATCTATATTGCCCATTTAGAGTAAGAATCATGATTACTTGTCCTTTCGAGTCCATTAAGGGTACTGAGATACTTTTATGTCGAAGGTATACCCCAGGGCTATTTTCATAAATTTTTTTACCGAGATGCTTTTATGCCAATGGTGAAAGTTTAAGGTTCCTTTAGCTTTTTAAGGTTATTTTTGAGTCCGTTAGGGGTACTGAGATATTTTCATGTCGAAGGTATATCTCAAGAGCATTTTCGTAATCTTTCTCACTGAGATGCTTTTATGCTAATAGTGAAAGTTTAAGGTTCCTTTACCCTTTTAAGGTTATTTTTGAGTCCATTAGGGGTACCGGGATACTTTCATGTCGAAGGTATACCCTAAGGGCATTTTTGTAATTTTTTTATCGAGATGTTTTTATGCTAGTGGTGAAAGTTTAATGTTCCTTTAGTCTTTTCAGGTTATTTTTGAGCCCATTAGAGGTATCGGGATACTTTCATGTCGAAGGTATACCTCATGGGCATTTTTGTAAATTTTTTTATCAGGATGCTTTTATGCCAAAGGTGAAAGTTTAAGGTTCCTTTAGTCTTTTAAGGTCATTTTTGAGTTCATTGGGTGCATCGGGATACTTTCATGTTAAAGGTATGCCTCAAGGGCATTTCATAATTTTCTTTACCAGGTGCCTTAGTGTCGATTGTAAGCTTCAAAATATTTTAATTTTTCTTAGAACCCGATCCTAAGTAGTTACCGTGTGCCTTAGTGCCGATGGTAAGCCTTAGGGATATTTTAATTTTTCTTAAAACTTGATTCTAAGTAGTTACTGGGTGCCTTAGTATCGATGGTAAGCCTTAGGAATATTTTAATTTTCCTTAGAACCAAATCTTAAGTAGTTACCGGGTGCCTTAGTGTCGACGATAAGCCTTAAAGATATTGTAATTGTTCTTAAAACCTAGTCTTAAGTAACTACCAAGTGTTTCTCTGTCGAAGGTATACTTCCAGGATAGGTTCGTTTTCTTTCATCTTTTAGTCCTCGGATTCGAATTAGTATTTCATTGTCCAGACCGAGTCATATGTCCTTTATTTTTGTTTCAAATAAACTTCGTATGTCTTTGAGAAATAAAGGCAATATCTCGAAGTTAAAGTGGTGTGTGAAATTCCTTCCACCCATATGTGATAGGGGTTTATGGGTCATTCTAATGATAAGGTACCCTTTCCAAAATGGGAATCGAGAATTTTTACAAATAAAAAAAACCTTTCATATTCTACCAGGTACTCCAGTAGGATGTGAAAAACATTTTTTAGAACCTTTTATGTCTCTTTGGTTCTCCATTGGGGTATAATAGGGAATAACGAAAACTTTCGTGTCCCATTGGTTTTTCGGTGAGGGTGCCTAAGATGTTTTGATTTTTTTTTAAATGCAAAACCCTGATTTTCTCTCATGAATAATAAAACCTTATTTTGATAATATGGGAATTGTAATTAAATGCCACATATTAAAGCTAAATAAAAATTAAAATCCAAGTTAACACGTAATTAATATGGTACTAATTTTTGGGCATTGCGAGAGGGTTGATCTTACTTATGATTGTAACCGACTCCTGGACCCTTTTATATGATCTTTGGTATGATTGCGGGCCTTGGAGTTTGTATTCTAGGGTTTCGTAACCCTCGAAATACAAACTCCGATAGGTGACCAATCTCACCTAACCTAAATAGATTGATGGCAACTCCAAATAAATAGTCATTTCGTAATGACTATTTAAGGTTAACTCAAATAAGCGTTTCATCTCATCCACCTAGACCCCAAAAATAAAAAGATGTTAATAATGATACAGCCTACACAAATAAGAAAATATAAAATAATAATAACTTTAATAAATATAAGAGCAAAGGCCATTTAATTCGGGCTTGGTTAGGATTGTATCTAGACCACGTTGCGACACTATTGCTTCAACATAGCCTAATTTTTTTGAAAATATGACTAAACCATATATCGCCAGAGCATAGATATCCAAAATCTTTTAGAGGTCAATAGCATTTGCCATTACTTCCTTCAAATTGGCCTATGAGATAAATTTTGGTGATTTGGCACTATAAATGCATTCTTCTTATTAGGAGGCACGATATTAATGCTTTTGCTTAGCAGGTAAAGCTTTTCATTCCACCAATTTCCTTATAATCAAAGTTTATTTGTCATGTGGGACAAACTTAGATTCTCATAATAATCTCCATGCTTTTGGTGATTCGGCATTGTAAACACATTTTCCTTATTGGGATACACAATATTGATACTTTGGTTTGGCAAGAAAAGCTTTTCATTCCATCATTCCCTTTAGAATCAAAGTTTATGCGTCAAGTGGGCAAACTTGGATTCTTGGAATAATCTCCATTCTTTTGGTGATTGGGCATTACAAACATATTTTTTCCATTGGGATACACGATATTGATACTTTGGTTTGGTAAGAAGAGCTCTTCATTCCACCATTCTCCTAAGAATCAATGTTCATGCATCAACTGGGACAAACTGGGATTCTTGTAAAAGTCACCATTCTTTTGGTGATTGGGCACTATAAACACAATTTTCGCTTTGGGATACACAATATTGATACTTTAGTTTGGTAAAAAAAAGCTTTCATTCCACCATTCTCCTTAGAATCAAAGTTTATCCGTTAAGTGGGATAAATTTGGATTCTCATAATAATCTTTATTCTTTTAGGGATTAGGCACTATATACTCATTCTTCTCATTGGGATACATGATATTGATGCTTTTGCTTGGCATGAAAAGCTTTTCATTCCACCATTTTCCTTAGAACCAAAGTTCATGCATCAAGTAGGACAAACTTGGATTCTCGTAATAATCTCCATTCTTTTGGTAAATGGGCACTATAAACACATTCTTCTTATTGGGATACACGATATTGATGCTTTTGCTTGACAGGAAAAGCTTTTCATTCCACCATTTTCCTTAGAAGCAAAGTTCATCCGTCAAGTGGGACAAACTTGGATTCTTATAATAATCTCTATTCTTTTGGTTATTAGGCATTGTAAACACATTTTCCTTATTGGGATACATGATAATGATACTTTGGTTTGGCAAGAAAAGCTTTTCATTCCACCGTTTTCCTTAGAATCAAAGTTTATGCATGAAGTGGGACAACCTTGGATTCTTGGAATAATCCCCATTCTTTTGGTGATTGGCATTATAAATGCATTTTCCTCATTGGGATACATGATATTAATACTTTAGTTTGGCAAGAAAAGCTTTTCATTCCACCATTCTCCTCAGAATCAAAGTTCATGCATTAAGTGGGACAAACTTGGATTCTTAGAATAATCTCCATTGTTTTGGTGATTAGGCACTATAAATGCATTTTCCTCTTTAGGATACAAGATATTGATACTTTAGTTTAGCAATACAAGCTTTTCTTTCCACCATTCTCCTTAGAATCAATGTTCATCTGTTAAGTGGGACAAACTTGGATTCCTAGAACAATCTTTGTTCTTTTGCTGATTGGGCACTATTAACGTATTTCCTCTTAGGGATACACGATATTGATACGTTGGTTTGATAAGAAGAGCTTTTCATTCCATCATTCTCCTAAGAATCAATGTTCATGCATCAACTAGGACAAACTTGGATTCTTGTAAAAATCTCCATTCTTTTGGTGATTAGGCATTATAAACACATTTTCCTCTTTGGGATACACAATATTGATTCTTTGGTTTGGCAAGAAAAGCTTTTTATTCCACCATTCTCCTTAGAATCAAAGTTCATTCGTCAAGTGGGATAAACTTGGATTCTCATAATAATCTCTACTCTTTTGGTGATTGGGCACTATAGACATATTTTTCTCATTGGGATACACGATATTGATGCTTTGGCTTAGTAGGAAAAGCTTTTCATTCCACCATTTTCCTTAGAACCAAAGTACATCCATCAAGGGGGATAAACTTTGATTCATGTAACAATCTCTATTCTTTTGGTGATTGGGCATATAAACACATTCTTCTTATTGGGATACACGATATTGATGCTTTTGCTTGGCAAGAAAAGCTTTTTGTTCCATTATTTTTCTTAGAACCATGTTCATGAGTCAAATGGGTGAAACTTGGATTCTCCTAATAATCTCTATTCTTTTGGTTAATGGGCACTATAAAAACATTCTTCTAATTGGGATACATAATATTGATGATTTTGCTTGGCAGGATAAGCTTTTCATTCCACTATTCTCCTTAGAATAAAAATTCATCAGTTAAGTAGACAAGCTTGGATTCTCATAATAATCTCCATTCTATTAGTGATTGGGCACTATAAACACATTTTCCTCTTTGAGATACGTGATATTAATACTTTTGTTTGGCAAGAAAAGCTTTTCATTCTACCATTCTCCTTAGAATCAAAAGTCATGCGTTAGTGGGACAAACTTGGATTCATGTAAAAATCTCCATTATTTTGGTGAATAGGCACTAGAAACACATATTTCTCATTGGGATACACGATATTGATACTTTGGCTTGGAAAGAAAAGCTTTTCTTTCAATCATTCTCCATGGAATCAAAGTTCATCTGTCAAAAGGGACAAACTTGGATTCTCGTCATAATCTCCACTCTTTTGGTGATTAGGCACTACAAACACATTTTCCTCATTGGGATACATGATATTGATACTTTAGTTTGTCAAGAAAAGCCTTTCATTCTAGCATTTTCCTTAGAGTCAAAGTGCATCCGTCAAGTGGGACAAACTTGGATTCTCATAATAATCTTCGTTCTTCTAGTGATTGGCCGCTATAAACACATTCTTCTCATTGGGATACACGTTATTGATGCTTTTGCTTTGTAGAAAAAGCTTTTCATTCCACCATGTTCCTTGCAATCAAAGTTCATCCATCATGTAGGACAAACTTTGATTCTCATAATAATCACCATTCTTTTGATGATTGGGCACTACAAACACATTTTTCTTATTGGGATACATGATATTGATGCTTTGGTTTGGCAAGAAAAACTTTTCATTCCACCATTCTCCTTAGAATCAAGTCATGTGTCAAGTGGGACAAACTTGAATTCACGTAAAAATCTTCATTCTTTTGGTGATTGGGTGCTAGAAACACATATTCCTCATTGGGATACACGATATTGATACTTTGGCTTAGCAAGAAAAGCATTTCATTCCACCATTCTCTGTGGAATCAAAGTTCATCTGTCAAATGGGACAAGCCTAGATTCTCATAATAATTTTCACTCTTTTGGTGATTTGGCACTACAAACAAATTTTCCTTATTGGGATACACGATATTGATACTTTAGTTTGTCAAGAAAAGCCTTTCATTCCAACATTCTCCTCAAAGTTAAAGTTCATCTGTTAAGTGGGGCAAACCTGGATTCTTTTCGTAATCTCCATTCTTTTGGTGATTGGGCACTATAAACACATTCTTCTCATTGGCATACACGATATTGATGCTTTTGCTTGGTAGTAAAAGCTTTTCATTCCACTATTTTTCTTATAATCAAAGTTCATCCGCCATGTAGGATAAACTTGGATTCTCATAATAATCTCCATTTTTTTATGATTAGGCTCCGTAAACACATTTTCCTTACTGGGATACATGATGTTGATACTTTGGTTTGACAAGAAAAGCTTTTCATTCCACTATTCTCCTTAGAATCAAGTTCATGCATCAAGTGAGACTAATTTGGATTCTTGTAATAATCTCTATTCTTTTGGTGATTGGGCATTGTAAACACATTCTTCTCATTGGGATACATGATATTGATACTTTGGTTTGGCAAGAAAATATTTTCATTCCACCATTCTCCTTAGAATCAATGCTCATCTATTAAGTGTGACAAACTTGGATTCTTGTAACAATCTCCATTCTTTTGGAGACTGGGCACTATCAGCACATTTTCCTCTTTGGGATACACAATATTGATACTTTGGTTTGGCAAGAAAAACTTTTCATTCCACCATTTTTCTTAGAACCACAGTTCATGTTTCAAGTGGGATAAACTTGGATTCTCATAATAATCTCCATTCTTTTGGTGAATAGGCACTATAAACATATTTTTCTCATTGGGATACATGATATTGATGCTTTTGCTTAGCGAGAAAAGCTTTTAATTCCACCATTTTCTTTATAATCAAAGTTCATCCGTCATGTGGGACAAACTTAGATTCTCATAATAATCTCCATTTTTTTGATGATTGGGCACTGTAAACCTATTTTTCTTGTTAGGATATATGATATTGATACTTTGGTTTGGCAAGAAAAGCTTTTATTCCCCTATTCTTCTTAGAATCAACGTTCATCCATCAAAATGTAATAAACTTGGATTATGGTTATAATCCTCAATCTTTTGGTGATTAGGCACTATAAACACATTCTCCATATTCGAGTACACGATATTGATACCTTGGTTTGGTAGGGAAAGCTTTTTTTCCCACCATTTTCCTTTGAATGAAAGTTTATCCATTAAATGGGATAAACTTAGATTCTAAAAATAATCACCATTCTTTTGGTGATTGGACATTATAAACACATTCTTCTCATTGGGATATATGATGTTGATGCTTTGGTTTGGCAGGAAAACCTTTTCATTCCATCATTTTCCTTAGACTTAAAGTGCATTTGCCAAATGGGACAAACTTGGATTTTCATAAAAATCTATATTCTTTCAGTGATTAGGCACTGTAAACATTTTCTTCTCATTCAGATACACAATATTGATGCATTTGCTTGGCAGAAAAAGCTTTTCCTTCCATTATTGTCCTTAGAATCGAAGTTTATCGGTCAAAATGGAACAAACATGGATTCTAGTTATAATCTTCAATCTTTTGGTGATTGGGCACTGTAAACACATTTTTCACATTGGAATATTTGATGTTGATGCTTTGCTTTGGTAGGAAAAGCATTTTGTTCCACAATTTTCCTTAGAATCAAAGTTCATCTGCCAAGTAGGCCAAACGTGCATTCTCATAATAATCTCCATTCTTTTGGTGATTGGGCATAACAAACATATTTTCCTTATTGGGATACATGATACTGATACTTTGTTTTGGTAAGAAAAGCTTTTTATTCCACCATTCTCCTTAGAATCAAAGTTCATGTGTTAAGAGGGACAAACTTGGGTTCTCATAGTAATCTCTATTCTTTTAGTGATTGGGCATTATAAACACTTTTCCTAATTGGGATACATGATCATGATACTTTAGTTTAGCAAGAAAAGCTTTTTACTCCACCATTTTCCTTATAATCAAAGTTCAACCGTTAAGTGGGACAAACTTGGATTCTCGTAATAATATCCATTCTTTTGGTGATTGGGCATCGTAAACATATCTTTCTCATTGGGATATATGATATTGAGCTTTGGTTTGGCAGGAAAAACTTCTTGTTCCACCATTTTCCCTGGAATCAAAGTTCAACTGCTAAGTGGGACAAACATGGCTTCTCATAATAATCTCCATTCCTTAAGTGCTTAGGCGCAATAAACATATTTTCTTCGTAGGGATACATAATTTTGACACCTTTGTTTGGCAAAAAAAGCTTTTCATTCTACCATTCTCCTTAGAATCAAAGTTCATGCGTCAAGTGGGATAACTTGGATTCTTGTAAAAATCTCTATTCTTTTGGTGATTGGGCACTATAATCATATTTTCCTCATTTTAACGCATGATATTGATACTATGGTTTGGAACGAAAAGCTTTTCATTCCACCATTCTCCTTATAATCAAAATTTATGCCTTGAGTAGGGCAAACCTAGATTCTTAGAAAAATCTCCATTCTTTTGGTGATTTGGCACATAAACGCATTTTTCTCTTTAGGATACATGATATTGATACTTTATTTTGGCAATAAAAGCCTTTTATTCCACCATTCTCCTCAGAATCAAAGTTCATGCGTCAAGTCAAACAAACTTAGATTCTTGTAAAAATCTTAATTCTTTTGGTGATTGGGCACTATAAACACATTTCTCTCTGAGATACACAATATTGATACTTTGGTTTGGCAAAAGAAGCTTTTCATTCCACCATTCTCCTTAGAATCAAAGTTTATTAGTCCGGTGGGACAAACTTAGATTCTCGTAAAAATCTCTATTCTTTTGGTGATTGGGCACCATTAACACATTTTTCTCTTTGGGATACACAATACTGATACTTTGGTTTGGCATGAAAAGCTTTTCATTCCACCATTCTCTTTAGAATCAAAGTTCATCCGTCTAGTGGGGTAAACTTGGATTCTCGTAAAACTTTTCATTCTTTTGGTGATTGGGCAATATTAATAGATTTTTCATTTTGGGATACACGATATTGATACTTTGGTTTGGCATGAAAAGCTTTTCATTCCAACATTCTCCTTAGAATTAAAGTTTATCTGTCAAGTGGGGCAAACTTGAATTATCATAATAATCTCTATTCTTTTGGTGATTGGGTACTATAAAAAGATACTTTTCATTGGGATACACGAGATTGATGCTTTTGCTTGGTAGGAAAAGCTTTTCATTCCACCATTTCCCTTGGAACCAAAGTTCATCTGTCAAGTGGGACAAACTTGGATTCTTGTAATACTCTCCATTCTTTTGGCAATTGGGCACAATAAAAACATTCTTCTCATTGGGATACATGATGCTGATGCTTTTGCTTAGTAGGAAAAGCTTTTCATTCCACCATTTTCCTGAGAGCCATAGTTCATTCATCAAGTGCGAGAAAATTGGATTCTTATAATAATCCCTATTCTTTTGTTAAATGGGCACTATAAACACATTTTTCTCATTGGGGTACATAATATTGATG
>JBBYHO010182472.1:36324-71260 GCA_038382025.1 Adansonia gregorii | reverse complement strand
TTTCAATCCATCATTTTCCTTAGAATCAAAGTTTATCTTTCAAGTGGGATAAACTTGGATTCCTGTAACAATCTCTATTCTTTTGGTGTTTGGGCACTATAGACACTCTTTCTTTTTTGGGGTATGCGATATCGATACTTTCGTTTGGCAGGAAAGGTTTTTCATTCTACCATTCTCCTTAAAGTCAAAGTTTATGTGTCAAGTGAGATGAACTTGGATTCTCGTAATAATCTCTATTCTTTTAGCAATTGGGCATTACAAACATATTCTTCTTATTGGCATAAACGATATTGATACTTTGGTTTGGCAAGAAAAGCTTTTCATTCGACCATTCTTCTTAGAATCAAATTTTATCTATCAAAATGGAATAAACTTGGATTCTGGTTATAATCCTCAATCTTTTGGTGGTTGGCCACTATAAACACTTTCTCCGCATTAGGATACAGGATATTGATATTTTGGGTTGGTAGGGAAAGCTTTTTTTTCGACCATATTCTTTTGAATCAAAGTTTATCGATCAAATAGGATAAACTTGGACTCTCTAAATAATCACCATTTTTTTGGTGATTGGGCATTATAAGCACATTCTTCTCATTAGGATATACGATATTGATGCCTTGGTTTGGCAGGAAAAACTTTTCATTTTTTCTTAGACTGAAAGTACATCCATTAAGTGGGACAAACTTGGACTTTCATAATAATCTCTATTTATTTGGTGATTAGGCGTTGTAAACACTTTCTCCTCATTTGGATACATGGTATTGATGTTTTTGCTTAACAGAAAAAGCTTTTCTTTCCACCACTATCTTTAAAATCGAAGCTCATTGGTCAAAATGGAACAAACTTGGTTTTCCATTAAAATCTTTAATCTTTTGATGATTGGGCACTATAAATGCATTCTTCACGTTGGGATACACAGTACTGATGCTTTGGTTTGGCGGGAAGAGCTTTTTATTTAACCATTTTCCTTAGAATCAAAGTTCATCTGCTAAGTGGGATAAACTTGGATTCTTATAATAATCTCTATTCCTTTGGTGATTGGGCATAATAAGCACATTTTCCTTATTGGGATACATGATATTGATACTTTGGTTTAGAAAGAAAAGCTTTTTACTCCACCATTCTCCTTAGAATCAAAGTTCATGCATCAAGCGAGACAAACTTGGATTCTCATGAAAATCTTCATTTTTTTTGGTGATTGGGCACTATAAACATATTTTCCTCTTTGGGATAGGCGATATTGATACTTTGGTTTGGCAAGAAAAGCTATTCATTCCACCATTCTCCTTAGAATCAAAGTCATCTATCAAGTGGGACAAACTTGGATTCTTATAATAATCTCCATTCTTCTGGTGATTGGGCACTATATACACGTTTTCCTCTTTGGGATACACGATATTGATACTTTGGTTTAGCATGAAAAACTATTCATTCCACCATTCTCCTTAGAATCAAAGTGCACCCCTTAAGTGGGATAAAGTTGGATTCTCATAATAATCTCTATTCTTTTGGTGATAAGGTGTTATAAATACATTTCCTCATTAGGATACATGATATTTATACTTTAGTTTGGCAAGAAAAGCTATTCATTCCACCATTCTCCTTGGAATCAAAGCTCACCCGTTAAGTGGGGCAAACATGGATTTTTATAATAATCTCTATCCGTTTGGTGGCTAGCCACTATAAACACTTTCTCCTTATACGGATACACGATATTGATGCTTTTGCTTGGTAGGAAAAGCTTTTTTTTCCACCATTATTCCTAGAATAGAAGCTCATCGGTCAAAATGGAACAAACTTGGATTCTTATTATAATCTTCAATCTTTTGGTGATTGGGCACTATAAGCATATTCTCAACATTGGGATACATGATACTAATGCTTTGGTTTGGCAGGAAAAGCTTTTCATTCCACCATTTTCCTTAGAATCAAAGTTCATCTATCAAATGGGACAAACTTTGTTTCTTGTAATAATCTCCATTATTTTTTTTATTGGGCACAATAAACACATTTTCCTCATTGGGATACATGATATTGATACTTCAGTTTGGCAAGAAAAGCTTATCATTCCACCATTCCTTTTAGAATCAAAGTTTATATGTCAAGTGGGACAATCTTGCATTCTTGTAATAATCTCCATTCTTTTGGTGATTGGGCACCATAAACACTTTCTCCTAATTGGGATACATGATAGTGATACTTTGGTTAAGCAAGAAAAGCTTTTTTCTCCACCATTCTCCTTAGAATTAAAGTTCATCTGTTAAGTGGGACAAACTTGGATTCTCATAAAAATCTACATTTTTTTGGGGATTGGGCACTACAAACAATTTTTCTCTTTGGGATACATGATATTGCTATTTTGGTTTGGCAAAAATAAATTTTCTTTCCACCATTATCCTTAGAATCAAAGCTCTTCTATCAAAATGAGACAAACTTGGATTCTCATTATAATCTTCAATCTTTTAGTGATTGGGTGCTATAAACACATTCTTCACATTGGGATACATGATACTGATACTTTGGTTTGGCAGGAAAAGCTTTTCATTGCATGATTTCCTTAGAATCGAAGTTCGTCCGTCAAGTCGGACAAACTTAGATTCCCTTAATGATCTTTATTCTTTTGGTGATTGGGCAGTATAAAGACATTTTCCCCTTTGGGATACATGATATTGATACTTTCATTTTGTAAAGAATCAATGTTCATCCCTCAAGTGGGATGAGCTTGGATTTTCATAATAATCTCCATTCTTCTAGTGATTGGGTGCTATAAACACATTTTCCTCTTTGGTATACATGATACTGATATTTTGGTTTGCAAAGAAAAGTTATTCATTTCACCATTTTCCTTAGAATCAAAGTTTATCCGTCAAGTGGGACAAACTTGGATTTTCACAATAATCTCTATTTGTTTGATGATTAGGCATTGTAAACACTTTTCCTCATTTGGATACACGATATTGATCCTTTTGCTTGGTAGGAAAAGCTTTTCTTTCCACCTTTATCCTTAGAATAGAAGCTTATCGATCAAAATGGAACAAACTTGGATTCTCGTTGTAGTCTTTAGTTTTTTGGTGATTAGGCACTGTAAACACATTCTTCACATTATGATACACGATGCTAATGCTTTAGTTTAACAGGAAAAGCTTTTCGCTCCATCATTTTCCTTAGAATCAAAGTTCATCTACTAAGTATGACAAACTTGGATTCTCATAATAATCTCCATTTTTTCGATGATTTGGCATAATAAACACATTTCCTCATTAGGATACACGATATTGATACATTGGTTTAGCAAGAAAAGCTTTTTTCTTCCTTGTTCTCCTTATGATCAAAGTTCATCTCTCAACTAGGACAAACTTAGATTCTTGTAATAATCTCCATTCTTTTGGTGATTGGGCACTATAAATACATTCTTCTCATTAGGATAAACGATATTGATAATTTTGCTTGGCAGGAAGAGCTTTCCATTCCCACCATTATCCTTAGAATCAAAGTTCTTCCATCAAAGTGGAACAAACTTGGATTCTCATTATAATCTTCAAACTTTTTGTGATTAGGCACTATAAACATATTCTCTATATTGGGATGTGTGATATTGATGCTTTGGTTTGGCAAGAAAAGCTTCTCATTGCATGATTTCCTTAGAATCAAAGTTCATACATCAAGTGGGATAAACATGGATTCCCCTAATAACCGCCACTATTTCGGTGATTAGGCACTAGAAAGACATTTTCCCCTCTTGGATGCACGATATTGACGCTTTTATTTTGCAAAGAATCAAAGTTCATTCGTCAAGTGGGACAAACTTGGATTCTCTAATAATCTCTATTCTTTTGGTGATTAGGTGCTATAAACATATTTCCCTCTTTGGGATACACGATACTGATACTTTGGTTTGGTAAGAAAAGCCTTTTAGTCCACCATTCTCCTTAGAATCAAAGTTCACCCGTCAAATGGGACAAACTTGGACTCTCGTGCTAATCTCCATTTTTTTCATGATAGGGCATTGTAAACACATTCTCCTCATTAGGATACATGTTACTATTGCTTTTGCCTATGAAGAAAAGCTTTTTATTACACCATTTTCCTTAGAATCAAAGTTCATCCGTCGAGTGAAACAAACTTGGACTCTCATAATAATCTCAATTCTTTTAGGGATTGGGTACTATAAACACATTTTCCTTATAAAGATACACGATGTTGATACTTTGGTTTGGCAAGAAAAGATATTCATTCCACCATTCTCCTTCAAATTAAAGTTCATCCATTAAGTGGGACAAACTTGGATTTTCATAATAATCTTCATTCTTTTGGTGATTAGGCAGTATAAACACATTCTTCTCATTTGGATACATGGTAATAATGCTTTCACTTGGCAGGAAAAGCCTATTTTTTGGTCCATTATCCTTAAAAATCAAAGTTCATCTGTCAAAATTGAACAAACTTGAATTCTCATTATAACCTTCAATTTTATGGTGATTGGATACTATGAAAACATTTTCCTCATTAGAATACACGATATTAATACTTTGGTTTAGAAACAAAAGCTTTTGTTTTTGCTATTTTCCTTTAAATCAAAGTTCATCCATCAAATGGGATAAACTTGGATTCTAAAAATAATCACCACTCTTTTAGTGATTAGGAATTATAAACACATTCTCCTATTTGGGATATACGATATTGATGCTTTGGTTTGGTAGGAAAAGCTTTTTATTCCGTTAATTTCCTTAGAATAAAAGTACATCCGTCAAAGGGGACGAACTTGGATTTTTGTAATAATCTCTATTCTTTTGGTGATTAAGAACTCTAAAGACTTTCTCCTCTTTGGGATGCATGATCTTGATGCTCTTGCTTGGCAGGAAAAGCTTTTTATTCAACCATTTTCCTTACAATCAAAGTTCACTCATCAAGTGAACTTTTTCCTCTTTGGGATACACGATCTTGATGCTTTTGCTTGGCAATAAAAGCTTTTTATTCAACCATTTTCCTTAGAATCAAAGTTCACTCATCAAATAGGATAAACTTGGATTCTTTTAGTAAGCTCTATTCTTTTGGTGATTGGGCACTCTAAACATTTTCTCCTCACTGGGATACACGATGTTGATGCTTATGCTTGGCAAGAAAAGCTTTTGATTCCATCATTTTCCTTAGAATCAAAGTTCACTCATGAAGTGGGACAAACTTGGATTCTCATAAAATCTCTACTCTTTTGGTGATTGGGCACTATAAAGACATTTTCCTTATTGGGATACACATATTGATACTTTGGTTTGGTAGGAAAAGCTTTTCATTCCACTATTCTCCTTAAAATCAAAGTTAATGCATCAAATGGGACAAACTTGGATTCTTGTAATAATATCCAGTCTTCTGGTGATTGGGCACTATAAACACATTCTTCTCATTGGGATACACAATATTGATGCTTTTGCTTAGCAAGGAAAGCTTTTCTTTTCTCCATTATTCCTAGAATCAAAGTTCATATGTCAAAATTGAAAAAACTTGGATTTGCATTATAATCTTCAATCTTTTGGTGATTGGGCACTATGAACACATTTTTTTAGTAGGATACACGATACTGATACTTTGGTTTGGAAGGGAAAGCTTTTGTTTTTACCATTTTCCTTTAAATCAGAGTTTACCCATAAAATGGGATAAACTTGGATTCTTAAAATAATCACCACTCTTTTAGTGATTGGGAATTATAAATACATTCACTTTATTGGGATATAAAATATTGATGCTTTAGTTTGGCAAGAAAAGCTTTTCATTCCACCATTTTCCTTGTAATCAAAGTACATCAGTCAAAGGGGATAAACTTAGATTTTTGTAATAATCTCTATTCTTTTGGTGGTTGGGCACTCTAAAGACTTTTTTCTCATTGGGATACACAATATTGATGCTTTTTTCAGCAGGAAAAGCTTTTTTATTCAACCAATTTTCTTAGAAACAAAGTTCACCAGCCAAGCAAGATAAACTTGGATTCTCTTAGTAATCTCTATTCTTTGGGTGATTGGGCACTCTAAATACTTTCTCCTCATTGGGATAATAATATTGATGCTTATCCTTCGTAGGAAAAGCTTTTCAGTCCACTATTTTCCTCAGAACGAGAGTTCACTCATCAAGTAGGACAAACTTAGATTCTTGTAATAATCTCTACTTTTTTGGTGGTTGGCACTATAGAGACATTTTCCTCATTACGATACATGATATTGATATTTTGGTTTGGCAAGAAAAGCTTTTCATTCCAACATTCTCCTTAAAATCAAAGTTCATGCGTCAAATGGGAAAAACTTGGATTCTTGTAATAATCTATATTCTTTTGGTGATTGGGCACATAAACATATTTTCCTCACTGAGATACATGATATTGATACTTTAGTTCAGCAAAAAAAGCTATTCATTCCACCAATCTCCTTCGAATCAAAGTTCATTCATCAAAATTGAATAAACTTATATTTTCATTATCATTTTTAATCTTTTGTTGATTGAGCACTATGAACACATTTTTCTCATTAGGATACACAATACTGATACTTTGGTTTGGAAGGGAAAGCTTTTCTTTTAGCCATTTTCCTTTAAATCAAAGTTCATCCATCAAATATGATAAACTTGGATTCTCAAAATAATCACCACTCTTTTAGTGATTATGAATTATAAAGACATTCTACCCTTTGGGATATACGATATTGATACTTTGGTTTGGCAAAAAAAGATTTTCATTCCTCCATTTCCTTTAGAATCAAAGTACATCCATCAAAGAGGATGAACTTGGATTTTCATAATAATCTCTATTGTTTTGGTGATTGGACACTCTTAGGACTTTCTCCTCATTAGGATACAAGATCCTGATGCTTTCATTTAGCAAAAAAAGCTTTTTATTCAACCATTTTCCTTAGAATCAAAGTTCACATGTCAAGTGGGACAAACTTGGATTCTCTTAGTAAGCTCTATTCTTTTGGTGATTGGGCACTCTTAACACTTTCTCCTCATTAGGAGACACGATATTGATGCTTATGCTTGGCAGGAAAAGCTTTTCATTCCACCATTTTCCTTAGAATGAAAGTTCACCTATCATGTGGGATAAACTTGGATTCTCGTAACAATCTCTACTCTTTTGGTGATTGGGCACAATAAAGACATTTTCCACATTGGGATACATGATATTGGTACTTTGGTTTAGTAGGAAAAGCTTTTCATTCACTATTCTCCTTAAAATCAAAGTTCATGTGTCAAGTGGGATAAACTCAGATTCTCATAATAATCTACATTTTTTTGGTGATTCAGCACTATAAATCCATTTTCCTTATTGGAATACATGGTATTGATACTTTGGTTTGGCAAGAAAAGCTTTTCATTCCACCATTTTCCTTTGAATCAATGTACGTCTATCAAGTGGGACAAACATGGAATTTTGTAGCAATCTCTATTCTTTTGGTGATTAGGAACTGTAAACATTTTCTCCTTATTGGGAAACATGATATTGATGCTTTTGTTTGGCAGGAAAAGCTTTCATTTCCACTATTATCCTTAGAATCAAAGTTCATCCATCAAAAGGGAACGATCATGCCATTTTTTGGTGATTAGGCACTATAAACAAATTTTCCTTATTGGGATACACGATATTAATTCTTTGGTTTGATAGAAAAAGCTTTTCATTCTACCATTCTCCTTAGAATAAAGATAATGCATCAAACGAGACAAACTTGGATTCCCGTAAAAATCTCCATTCTTTTGGTGATTGGGCACTATAAACACAATTTCCTCATTTGGATACACGATACTGATATTTAGTTTGGCAAGAAAATATTTTCATTCCATCATTCTCCTTAGAATCAATGTTCATGTGTCAAGTGGGACCAACCTAGATTCTGGGAATAATCTTCATTCTTTTGGTGACTGGGCACTATGAATGAATTTTTCTCATTGGGATACATGATAATGATACTTTGGTTTGGCAAGAAAAGCTTTTCATTCCACCATTCTCCTTAGAATCAAAGTTCAAGCGTCAAGTGGGACAAAATTGGATTCCCATAATAATCTCTATTTTTTTGGTGATCGGGCACTATAAACACTTTTTTCTCATTGGGATATACAATATAGATACTTTGGTTTGGCAAGACACGCTTTCTTTTCTCATTGGGATACATGATATTGATACTTTGGTTTGGTAAGGCAAGTTTTTCTTTCCACCATTATCCTTAGAATCAAAGCTCCTCCATCAAAATGGAACAAACTTGGATTCTTGTTATAAGCCTCAATCTTTTGGTGATTGGGCATTTTAAATACGTTCTCCATATTAGGATACACGATACTGTTGCTTTGGGCTGGCAGGGAAAGTTTTTCATTCCATCATTTTCCTTAAAACCAAAGTTAATCTGTTAAATGGCATAAACTTGGATTCTTATAATAAGCCCTATTCTTTTGGTGATTGGGCACAATAAACACATTTTTCTCATTGGGATACATGATATTGATACTTTGATTTGGCAAGAAAAAATTTTCATTCCACCATTCTTCTTAGAATCAAGGTTCATGAGTCAAATAGGACAAACTTAGATTCTGGTAATAATCTCCATTCTTTTGGTGATTGGGCACTATATGCATTTTTTCCTAATTGGGATACACGATGTTGATACTTTGGTTTGGCAAGAAAAGATATTTACCCACCATTCTTCTTAGAATCAAAGTTCATTTGTCAAATGGGACACATATGGATTCTTGTAATAATCTACATTCTTTTAACAATCGAGCACTACAAACACATTTTCCTCTTTGGGATAAATGATATTGATACCTTAGTTTGGTAGTAAAAGCTTTTCATTCCACCATTCTCTTTAGAATCAAAGTTCATTCATCAGGTGCAGCAAAGTTGAATTCTCGTAATAATCTCAATTTTTTAAGTGATTGGGCACTATAAACACATTCTTTTCATTGGGAGACATGATATTGATGCTTTTGCCTAGCAATAAAAGCTTTTCATTCCACCATTATCCTTAGAATCAAAGTCCATCCATCAATATGGAACAAACTTGGATTCTCATATAATTTTTAATCTTTTGGTGAATAGGCACTACACACAAATTCTCTACATTGGGATGCATGATACTGATGCTTTGGTTTAGCAAGAAAAGCTTTTCATTGCATGATTTCCTTAGAATCAAAGTTCATCCATCAAGTGGGACAAACTTGGATTCCCCTACTAATTTCTATTACTTTGGTGATTGGGCACTATAAAGACATTTTCCCCTTCGGGATACATGATATTCATACTTTCATTTAGCAAAAAATCAAAGTTCATCTGTTAAGTGGGACAAACTTGGATTCTCCTAATAATCTCTACTCTTTTGGTGATTGGGCATTATAAACACATTCTTCTCATTGGGTTACACAATATTGATGCTTTTGCTTGGTAGGAAAAGCTTTTTTTTCTCCATTATCCTTAGAATCAAAGTTCATATGTCAAAATCAAACAAATTTGGATTTTTATTATAATCTTCAATCTTTTGGTGAGTAGGCACTATGAACACATTTTTCTCATTAGGATACGTAATACTGATATTTTTATTTGTAAGGGAAAGCTTTTCTTTCCACTAGTTTCCTTTAAATAAAAGTTCATACATCAAATGAGATAAACGTGGATTCTCCAAATAATCATGATTCTTTTAGTGATTGGGAACTATAAACACATTCTCTTCATTGGGATATATGATATTGATGCTTTGGTCTAGCAGGAGAAGCTTTTTTTTCCACTATTTTTCTTAAAATCAAAGTACATCTGTCAAATGAGATAAACTTGGATTTTCATAATAATCTCTACTCTTTTAGTGATTAGGCACACTTAAGACTTTCTCCTCATTGGGATACATGAAATTGATGCTTTTGCTTGGCAGGAAAAGCTTTCCGTTCCAACAATTTCCTTAGAATCAAAGTTCATCTGTCAAGTAGGACAAACTTAGATTTTCGTAATAATCTCTACTCTTTTGATGATAGGGCACTATAAACACTTTTTCATAATTAGGATATACGATGTTGATATTTTGGACTGGCAAGAAAAGCTTTTTACTGTACCATTATCCTTAAAATCAAAGTATATTCGTCATGTGGGACAAACTTGGATTCTTGTAATAATCTCCATTCTTTTAGTGATTGGGCACTATAAGCATATTCTTCTCATTGGTATACACGATACTGATACTTTGGTTTGGAAAGAAAAGCCTTTCATTCCACCATTCCCCTTAGAATCAAAGTTCATCCATTAAAATGGAACAAACTTGGATTCTGGTTATAATCTTTAATATTTTGGTGATTGGGCACTAGAAATATATTATCCACATTGGGATACACGTTATTGATACTTTGGTTTGGTAGGGAAAACTTTTCTTACCTCTATTTTCCTTTGAATCAAAGTTCATCCATCAGATGGGATAAACTTGGATTCTAAAAGTAATCACCATTCTTTTGGTAATTGGGCATTATAAGCACATTCTTCTCATTGGGATATATGATATTCACGCTTTGGTTTGGCAGGAAAAGCTTTTCATTTTGCCAATTTACTTACTCGTGAAGTACTTCCCTCAAATAGGAAAAAACTTGGATTCTTATAATAATCTATAGTCTTTTGGTGATTGGATAGTGTAAACACTTTTTCCTTACTTGGATACACGATATTGATGCTTTTGCTTAGCAGGAAAGCTTTTCTTTTCACCATTACCCTTAAAATCAAAGCTCATCAGATAAAATGGAACAAACTAGGATTCTCTTTATAATATTCAATCTTTTGGTGGTTAGGCACTGTAAACAGATTCTCCACGTTGGGTTACACGATACTGATGCTTTGGTTTGGTAGAAAAAGCTTTTCATTCCACCATTTTCCTTAGAATCAAAGTTTATCCGTCAAGTGGGACAAACTTAGATTCTCGTAATACTCTCTATCTTTTAGGGATTGGGCATAATAAACACATTCTCTTTATTGGGATGCACGATGTTGATACTGTGGTTTGGCAAGAAAAGGTTTTCACTCCACCATTCTCCTTAAAATCAAAGTTCATGCGCCAAGTGTGAGAAACTTTGATTCCTATAATAATCTCTATTCTTTTGATGATTGGGCACTATAAACATATTTTCCTCATTGGGATACATGATATTGATACTTTGGTTTGGTAAGAAAAGCTTTTCATTCCACTATTTTCCTTTGAATCAAAATACATCTGTCAAGTGGGACAAACTTGGATTCTCATAATAATCTCCATTCTTTTAGTGATTGGGCACTATAAACACATTCTTCCCATTGGTATACACGATATTGATACTTTGGTTTTGCAGGAAAAGCTTTTCATTCTACCATTCTCCTTAGAATTAAAGTTCATCTGTCAAAATGGAACAATCTAGGATTCTAGTTATAATCTTTAATCTTTTGGTGATTGGGCACTATAAACACATTCTCCACATTGGGATATAGGTTATTGATACTTTTGTTTGGTAGGGAAAGCTTTTCTTTCCGCCATTTTCCTTTGAATCAAAGTTCATCCATCAGATGGGATAAACTTTGATTTTCAAAATAATCACCATTCCTTTGGTGATTGGGTACTATAAACATATTCTTTTCATTGGGATATATGATTTTGACGCTTTGATTTGTCAGGAAAAGCTTTTCATTCTGCCATTTTTACTTAGACTCAAAATAGATCCCTCAAATGGGATAAACTTTGATTTTTAGAATAATCTCTATTTTTTTGGTGATTGGGCACTATAAACACTTTCTCCTCATTTGGATACATGATATTAATGCTTTTGCTTGGTAGGAAATGCTTTTCTTTCCACCATTATCCTTAGAATCAAAGCTAGTCAGACAAAATGGAACAAACTTGGATTCTCATTATAATCTTCAATCTTTTTGTGATTGGGCACTATAAACACATTCTTGACCTTGGGATACACATACTGGTGCTTTGGTTTAGCAGAAAAGCTTTTCATTCTAGTATTTTCCTTAGAATTAAAGTTCACTCATCAAGTGGGACAAACCTAGATTCTTATAATAATCTCCATTTTTTTGGGGACTGGGCACAATAAACATATTTTTCTCATTGGGAGACATGATATTGATACTTTCATTTGGCAGGAAAAGCTTTTCATTCCACCGTTTTTCTTAAAATCAAAGTTAATCCATCAAATGTGATAAACTTAGATTCTCGTAATAATCTTTCTTTTTTTGGTGATTAGGCACTATAAACACATTTTTCTTTTTGGGATACACGATATTAATACTTTGGTTTGCCAAGATAAGCTTTTCTTTGCACCGTTATCCTTATAATCAAAGCTCATCTGTCAAAATGGAACAAGCTTGCATTCTCATTATTATCTTCAATCTTTTAGTGATTGGGCACTATAAACATATTCTGCACATTGGGATACACAATATTAATGCTTTGGTTTGGCAGGAAAAGGTTTTCATTTCACCATTTTCCTTGGAATCAAAGTTCATCTTAAAGTGGCGCAAACTTGTATTCTCGTAATAATCTCTATTCTTTTAGGTATTAGGCATAGTAAACACATTTCCTTATTGGGATACACGATGTTGATACTTTGGTTTGGTAAAAAAGGTTTTTACTCCACCATTCTCTTTAAAAATAAAGTTCATGCATTAAGTGGGACAAACTTTTATTCTTGTAATAATCTCTATTTTTTTGGTGATTTTATAAATATATTTTCCTCATTAGGAGACACAATATTGATACTTTGGTTTGGCAAGAAAAGCATTTCATTCCACCATTTTCCTTTGGATCAAAGTACATCCGTCAAGTGGGACAAACTTGGATTCTTGTAATAATCTTAATTTATTTAGTGATTAGGCACTGTAAACACATTCTTCTCATTGGTATACATGATATTGATACTTCGGTTTGGTAAGAAAAGCTTTTCATTCCACCATTCTCCTTAGAATTGAAGTTCATCCATCAAAATGGAACAAAATTGGATTCTAGTTATAATCTTCAATCTTTTGGTGATTAGGCGCTATACACATATTATCCACATTGGGATATATGATATTGATAGTTTCATTTGAAAGGGAAAGCTTTTCTTTCCACCATTTTCCTTTGGATCAAAGTTCATCCATCAGAAGGGATGAAACTTTGATTTTCAAAATAATTACTATTCTTTTGGTGATTGGGTATTATAATCACATTCTTCTCATTGGGATATATGATATTAATGCTTTGGTTTGTCAAGAAAAGCTTTTTAGTCTGCCATTTTTACTTAGACTCAAAATAGATCCCCCAAATAGGATAAACTTTAATTTTCAAAATAATCTCTATTCTTTTAGTGATTGGCACTATAAACACTTTCCCCTTATTTGGATACACGATATTAATGCTTTTGGTTGGCAAGAAATGCTTTTCTTTCCACCATTATCCTTAGAATCAAAGCTAGTCAGACAAAATGGAACAAACTTGGATTCTCATTATAATCTACAATCTTTTGGTGATTGGGCAATATAAACACATTCTCGACATTGGGGTACATGATACTGATGCTTTGATTTAGCAGAAAAAGCTTTTCATTCCACTATTTCCCTCAGAATTAAAGTTCATCCATCAAATGGGATAAACTTGAATTCTCATAATAATATCAATTTTTCGGGTGATTGTGCATAATAAACACATTTTCCTCATCGGGAGACATGATATTGATACTTTCATTTGGTAGGAAAAGCTTTTCATTTCACCATTTTCCTTAAAATCAAAGTTCATCTATCAAATGAGACAAACTTGGATTCTCGTAATAATCTCCATTCTTTTGGTGATTGGGCGCTACAAATAAATTTTCTTTTTTAGGATACATGATAATGATACTTTAGTTTGGCAAGAAAAGCTTTTCTTTCCACCGTTAGCCTTAGAATCAAAGCTCATCCGTTAAAATGGAACAAACTTGCATTCTCGTTATAATTTTCAATCTTTTGGTGATTGGGCACTATAAACACATTTTTAACATTGAGATACATGATACTAATGCTTTGGATTAGTGGGAAAATTTTTTTATTCCACCATTTTCCTTAGAATTAAAAATCATGTCTCAAGTAGGACAACCTTGGATTCTTGTAATAATCTTCATTCTTTTAGTGATTTGGGATAATAAACATAATTTCCTCATTGGGATGCATGATATTGATACCTTGGTTTGGCAAGAAAAGCTTTTCACTCTAGCATTCTCCTTGGAATCAAAGTTCATCCGTCAAGTGGGATAAACTTGGATTCTCATAATAATCTCCATTCATTTGGTGATTAGGCACTGCGAACACATATTGACACTTTAGTTTGGCAACAAAAGCTTTTCATGCCACCATTCTCTTTTGAATCAAAGTTCATTCATCAGGTAGGACAAACTTGGATTCCACTAATAATCTCTATTCTTTTAGTGATTGGGCACTGTAAAGACATTTTCCTCTTCGGGATGCACAGTATTGAACCTTTCGTTTAGCAAAGAGTAATAGTTCACTTGTCAAGTGGGATAAACTTGGATTCTCATAATAATCTCTACTCTTCTAGTGATTGGGCACATAGATAAATTCTTCTCATTAGGATACACAATATTGATTCTTTCGATACAGGAAAAGCTTTTCTTTCCTCCATTATCCTTAGAATCAAAGTTCATCCGTCAAAATTGAACAAACTTGGATTCTCATTATAACCTTCAATCTTATAGGGATTGGGCACTATGAACACTTTTTTCTCATTGGGATACATGTTACTGATGCTTTTGTTTGGAAGGGAAAGCTTTTCTTTCCACCATTTTCCTTTGAATCAAAGCTTATTCATTAAATGGGACAAACTTGGGTTCTCATAATAATCCACATTTTTTTTTATTATTGGGCATAATAAACACATTTTCCCTATTGGGATACATCATATTGATACTTTGGTTTAGCAAGAAAAGCTTTTCATTCCACCATTCTCCTTAGAATCAAAGTTCATGCATCAAGTGTGACAAACTTGGATTCTTGTAATAATGTCCATTGTTTTGGTGATTGGACACCATAAACACTTTTTGCTCGTTAGGATACATGATATTGATACTTTGGTTTGGCAAGAAAAGCCTTTTACTCAAGCATGTGCCTTAGAATCAAAGTTCATCTATCAAATGGGAGAAACTAGGATTCTCGTAATAATCTCCATTCTTTTGGTGATTAGGCAGCATAATGACATTTTTCTCTTTGGGATACACGACATTGATACTTTGATTTGGCAAGAAAAAGGTTTTTTTTCCACCATTATCCTTAGAATCAAATCTCATGCGTAAAAATGGAACAAACTTGGATTCTCATTATAGTATTCAATCTTTTGGTGGTTTGGCACTGTAAACACATTCTCCACATTAGAATATACATTACTAATGCTTTGGTTTGATAGGAAAGCTTTTCATTTCACCATTTTCCTTAGAATCAAAGTTCATCTGTCAAGTGGAAAAAACGTGTATTCTCGTAATAATCTTCATTCTTTTAGGGATTGGGCATAATAAACACATTTTTCTCATTGGGATACATGATGCTGATAGTTTGGTTTGGCAAGAAAAGCTTTTTACTCCACCATTCTCCTTAAAATCAAAGTTCATGCGTTAAGTGGGGTAAACTTGGATTCTTGTAATAATCTCCATTCTTTTGTTCATTGGGCACTATAAATACATTTTCCTCAGGGATACACGATATTAATACTTTAGTTTGGCAAGAAAAGCTTTTCATTCCACCTTTTATCTTTGAATCAAAGTACATCTGTCAAGTAGGAAAGACTTGGATTCTCGTAATAATCTCTATTTTTTAGTGATTGGGCACTATAAACACATTTTTTTAATTGGTATACATGATTTGATACTTCAGTTTGGCAAGAAAAGCCTTTCAATCCACCATTCTCATTAGAATTAAAGTTCATCTGTTAAAATGGAATAAACTTGGATTCTGGTTATAATATTCAATCTTTTGGTGATTGGGCACTATAAACACATTCTTCACATTGGAATACATGATATTGATACTTCATTTGGCAGGGAAAGCTTTTTTTTCACCATCACCATTTTCCTTTGAATCAAAGTTTCATCCATCAGGTGGGATAAACTTTGATTCTTAAAACAATTATCACAACGTACCCCATGGTGGATCTTTACAGATCTATGGGTGCGTATAACTTAAAATATTTTTTGACTTGGAAATATCTTCTTGAACGAGACTTTTTTTTTAGAATGTGATGAGAACGAGAATGTACGAATTCTTGACTTGTGATACAGTGAAAGGGACCGTAAAATGAATCACTCATCTTATTGGTCTCGGATGACCATCACGAAATGGCCAATGCTTGGAGTCACCATTGATTATTTTAGGCTACGCATGATCGGATGCTTATTGAAACCTTTGTTTCGAGTTATAAAACTCAAAACGTCAATCTGTGGTCTACGCAGTACAAAGATTCACTATTTTGGTATGGGAGTTGGTTATGCGTGATGCCCAAAATTGGTACCTTACTAGCTATATCTTATCTCAGTTTTGATTCTTTCGATCTTAACTCATCAGTATTAAGGTATAACCCTTTTTTAATGCATCAATTTTATAGAAATACAAATCTAGGTTTTGATGAAAAAGATTTAATCTCATGTATACCCCAAAGAGTTGGGGAATATAAAAATTTTCAATAAAATAACCTCTGGATTTTACTTTGAAAATGGTATGTTCCACTTTGAGCACTAGAGAGACACCCACGTGGAACATTACCTTTAATTTTATTTGAAATGATTTGAAAACATGAATGCGAATAATCATCACAAAGAAATCACGTTAGTAAGGCAACAAATGAAGTAACATAACATGGATCATGTAATGCAATGATAAAGAAAATGAATAGACTATTAAAATTTATCTCGTAATTGGCATCGATTATTTTGGAATAACCGAATTGATAATTTTCAAGATGCACTAGGTTTCTTGGTTGAACAAGATTTGTTTGACACATTAATGGAAGTCCGAGAATGAGGAAAAAAATTAATTGTAGTTAAAAGACAGGGCTGAAATATCCCTTCGAAAAAGTGGGTTAGAGTGTCCCTATGGATGACAAATAATTTTGACAAAGGAGGACTTTTAAATCTTGACAATGTTGAAAAGCAGGGCTGGAGTATCCCCTCAAAAGGTCGGGGTTAGAGTATCCCTGTGGATAACAAATCATTTGACAAAGAAAGATTTTTCAATCTTGATAATTTTGAAAAATAGGGTTAGAGTATCCCCTTAGAAGGTTAGGGTTGGAGTATCCTCAAACATGACACGTCTGACACTCTTTAAAGAAGTCGAGTTGGAAAACTTGAGTTGACAAAACTTTGTAATTTAGGAAAGTGTAAGTGTTTTGATAACTTTTAGCAAAAGAAATTATTTTGAATGAGGATGGTAATGATGTAAAAGATGTTTGTGCCTTGATATGAGCCTATGGGAGGTCAAAGCATGCTCTCGAGGCTGACTAGGGTGATATGGTGACATTCGAAGTCTCAAGACGAAACTCAAGAAAACAACTTAATTTTAACCATAACTGAAAATAGGGGATAGCATCACACTATCACATTTCTCAAATTTATTCTAAATTGGTTTGAAGGCTTTAAAGGATGGACAAGATACCGTTTGAAACGTAACTTGATGATGGTCAATCTAAAATATTCCCAATATCCCCAAAAGTCACTTTTCGAGGGAATAAATTTTCAAGTTCGGATTAATTTTGCTACCAGTAGAGCATACGTAGGATAAGGTTTGTCAAAATTTGAAAAATCATTTTAGACTTATTTGATATCAAAAAAATGCAAATAATACTTTTCTAAAAAGGGAATTTTACGAATATTTTTGGAAAAATGTTTGAAAATTTTGGAAAAATTGTTTAGTAGGTTTAAAAGGCCCAACCAAAATGCACTTCGTTAACTTTAGGGATTCCAGATAGTCTAAGTTTGAAAAATCATAACTCTTTTATCTGGACTAATCCAAGAGTGAACAAGGTCTCGTTTTAAAGATATTTCAAAAGCATAACTCTTTTATCTGGACTGATCTGGGGGTGAACAAGGCCTCGTTTTAAAGATATTTCAATATTCATTTAGAGAAAAATTATTATAAAATTCATGAAAAATCATTTGGGACTTTAAAATGATTTTTCAATTTTTAATAGTGCTACTGTCAACTGGGGACAAAGTAAAGCAGAGGATATTTCTTATTTTCCTTATGTCTACAGGTTTAAACTTGAGTCATCGACATCCGAAAGTCCATGACTAAAGGGAAAGAGTGGCATGAGTGTCACAAACTCATTTGCACAGGCCTAGAGTAGTTTTGGATGATGAAATAGCTCGTTGATCATACCACTTATGATTTAGACAAAAAAACAAGGCACAAGCATTTAGGGAACAAGTGCAAGGCCTTTTTTATCAGAAAATTAGAAGTTTTGAGCTCCTTTAATCAAGATTCTAGATCTGGAAAACTTAACTTTCCCTAAGTTTTTTTGCTAACTTTAAGAAAAATGCTAAGTTCATGCTAATCTTCTTTGGTTGAGGTTAACATGCTTGGCTTGGGGAGGTTTTGAAAATCAGTTTTTTGACAGCCATCAAACATGCATTTTGACAAGGGGAAGACAACAAATATACAAGGGAATGGCACATAACATGAATGGGGATGTTAACTTTACCAATGGTCTAAACAAAGAAAGTGTTATGCATTATGACAAGAAAATGTTACAGATACTGAAAATGATAATGATTCATGCAAGCTAATGTATAAATGTTCTTGAAATGTGTTAGGCTAATGATTCATATATGGATTAAGGATAACAAGATGAATGGATATGGCATAAAATGCATGAGCAAGAGCTATCCAAATAATAAGGATGAAATAAAGTATTTTACACATAGAAAGGGCATTAAGGCATCCAAATCCTAAACTATCACAACCAAAGCCCATAATAATCCATAAGAATCCTAAGAGGGTGATGGAAACATGGAGAGCTCACTAAAATGATGAAGATGCGAAAAAACAAAAAATGCAAGTGATAAAGTAAGAAGTTATACCAATAAAACTTCAATTTTTAGCCAACTTATAAGAACAAAACTTGCATTTTTGGCCAAATAGTTGGAGCAATAGAGATCGGTTGAATTTCTCTTTTTTTCTTGTTGTTAATAAGCAAGAAAAAGAGAGAAATAATAAGGTTTTGGTTTTGCTATGGATGAGGATGACTTTTAGAATGTGTAATGGTTGAGAGTGAGTGTTTTAGGGCTATTTTTGGGTGTTAAGTGAAGAGTTATAGGTTGCTGGTTTTCTTTATGTATAAATGTGTTTTGGAAGCTAAAAATAAGCTGGAATCTAAAAGTCCCTCAGCTAAGATATGAGTAGTCTATTTATAACAGCATTTTGGAGATAATTTGAAGGTGTTTTTCTGTCATTTCTCAAGGGAGACAAAGTGATGTCAGCTTGGTGTCTATAGAGTGGTTGTAGGGAGCAACTTGCTGCCAATGTGATGGACATAGGGTGGCTAGTTTAGATCCTGAAATGCTTTTCTCACAAATAGGGGGCCTGATGGTGATCTTGGTCAACAAACTAGGGAGGAGTAGGGTGGTCATGTGACATTAACCTTTTTTTATCTAATTTAGACTTCAATTTGATTAATTCAAAAGTCCAAATTTGTAATATGACATGGGTTTTGATCTTTTCTGATGCAAAGAAATCAGTTAAAATTAAGTTTTTAATCAATGGTGGAGGAGTCAAAAATGCCCAGATCGTGGAAAATGGCCTATATGTATTGATACATTGCAGAATGTATCGATACATTTGGTCCAAAAACCTTGAGTGTATCGATACAAAGAACATTGTATCAATACAATGATCATTATATCGATACAATGTTCATTGTATCAATACATTTCTTTATAGAATGCATGTTTTGGTCTTGGCATAGCCTAGTATCAATACATAAGCTCCTATATTGATACATAAGCTTATGTATCGATACATTTACATGTTGTATTGATACAAATAGGGACATTTCAAATTTTTAGATTGTTAAAGCATTGTATCGATACATGAAAACCATGTATCGATACATTCAAGCAAAATTATGAATTTTTTTATATCTTTTGTCCTTGGACACCTTGAACTATGTCTTTTGATGCCATATCTTTGCATTTATCTTTGATATGATCCATAGGCTACCTCTCACGTCAATGCCCTAGGTTGCTAAATAAATAGCCCGAATAAAATAAGGTGTCTACAATAATCACCATTCTTTTGGTGATTGGGTATCCTAAACATATTCTTCTCATTAGAATATACAGTATTGATGCTTTGGTCTGTCAGAAAAAGCTTTTCATTCTACCATTTTTACTTAGACTCAAAGCAAATCCCTCAACTGAGGTAAACTTTGATTTTTAGAAATATCTTTATTCTTTTGGTGATTAGGAACTGTAAACACTTTCTCCTCATTTGGATGCATGATATTGATGCTTTTGCTTAGCAAGAAATGCTTTTCTTGCCACCTATCCTTAGAATCAAAGCTACTCAGACAAAATGGAACAAACTTGGATTATCATTATAATCTTCAATCTTTTGGTGATTGGGCAATATAAACACATTCTTAACATTGGGATACATGATAGGGATACACGATACTGATGCTTTGGTTTAGCAAAAAAAGCTTTTCATTCCACCATTTTCCTTAAAATCAAAGTTCATCCATCAAGTGGGAAAAACTTGGATTCTCATAATACTCTCTATTTATTTGATGATTGGTCACAATAAACACATTTCCTTATTAGGAGACATGTTATTAATACTTTCATTTAGCAAGACAAGCTTTTCATTCCACCATTTTCCTTAGAATGAAAGTTCATCCATCAAATGGGACAAACTTGGATTCTCGTAATAATCTTCATTCTTTTGGTGATTGAGCACTCTAAACACATTTTCCCCTTCAGGATACATGATATTGATACTTTGGTTTGTAAGAAATGCTTTTCTTTCCACCATTATCCTTAGAATCAAAGCTCATATGTTAAAATGGAACAAACTAGCATTCTCGTTATAATCTTCAATCTTTTGGTGATTTGGCACTATAAACACATTCTCCACTTTGGGATACATAATACTAATGCTTTGGTTTGGTGGGAGAAGCTTTTCATTCCACTATTTTCCTTAGAATTAAAAATCATGTGTCAAGTGGGATAAACTTGGATTCTCATAATAATCTCCATTCTTTTGGTGATTAGGCACAATAAACATATTTTTCTCATTAGGATACATGATATTGATACTTTGGTTTGGCAAGAAAAGCATTTCATTCCACCCTTATCCTTAGAATCAAAGTTTATCCATCAAAATGGAACTAACTTGGATTCTTACTATAATTTTCAATCTTCTGGTGATTGGGCACTATTCAAACATTCTATATATTGGGATAAATGATACTGATGCTTTGGTTTGGTAGGAGATGTTTTTTATTGCACAATTTCCTTATAATCAAAGTTCATATGTCAAGTGGGACAAACTTAGATTCCCCTAATAATCTCCATTCTATTGGTGATTGGGCACTATAAAGACATTGTACCCTTTGGGATACGTGATATTAATACTTTTGTTTAGCAAAGAGTCAAAGTTTATCCATCAAGTGGGACAAACTTGGATTCTAGTAATAACTCCACTGGTCTGGTGATTGGGCACTATAGACAAATTCTTCTCATTAGGATACATAATATTCATACTTTTGCTTAGTGAGAAAAGCTTCTCTTTCCTCAATTATCCTTAGAATCAAAGTTTATCCATCAAAATTGAACAAACCTGGATTCTTATTATAATCTTCAATATTTTGGTGATTGGGCACTATGAACACATTTTTTTCATTGGGATACACGATACTGCCACTTTTGTTTAGAAGGGAAAGCTTTTCTTTCCACCATTTTTCTTTGAATCAAAGTTCATCCATTAAATAGGATAAACTTGGATTCTTAAAATAATCACCATTCTTTTAGTGATTGCGAATTGTAAACATATTCTGCTTGATGGGATATATAATATTGATGAATTGGTTTGGCCAGAAAAGATTTTCATTCCACTATTTTCCTTAAAATCAAAATTATACTCATCAAATAGGGCAAACTTGAATTTTTGTAATAATCTCTATTCATTTGGTGATTGGGTACTCTAAAGACTTTCTCTGCATTTGGATACATGAAATTGATGCTTTTGTTTGGTAGGAAAAGCTTTTCATTCCACCATTTTCCTTAGAATCAAAGTTCATCCATCAAGTGAGACAAACTAGAATTCTTGTAATAATTTATACTCTTTTGGTGATTGGGCACTATAAACAAATTTTTCTTATTCGGATGCACGATATTGATACTTTGGTTTGGTGGGAAAAGCTTTTCATTCCACTATTCCCCTTAAAATCAAAATTCATGCGTCAAGTGGGACAAACATGGATTCTTGAAATAATCTCTATTTTTTTGGTGATTGGGCACTATAAATATTTTTTTTCTGAGATACACGATATTGATACTTTAGTTTAGCAAGAAAAGCTTTTCATTCCACTGTTTTCCATTGAATCAACGTACATTCATTAAGTGGGACAAACTTGGATTCTCATAATAATCTCCATTTTTTTGGTGATTGGGCACTGTAAACATATTCTTCTCATTAGGATACACGATGCTGATACTTTGGTTTGGCAAGAAAATCTTTTCAATCCACCATTATGCTTAAAATCAAAGTTCATCCATCAAAATAGAATGAACTTGGATTCTTATTATAATCTTTAGTCTTTTAGTGATTAGGCATTACATACATGTTCTCCACTTTGCATGATACTGGCGCTTTGGTTTGGCAAGAAAAGCTTCTCATTACACGATTTCCTCAGAATCAAAGTTCATTTGTCAAAAGGGACAAACTTGGATCCCCTAATAATTTCCATTGTTTTGGTGATTGGGCACTATAAAGACATTTTGCCCTTTAGGAAACAAAATATTGATACTTTCATTTCGCAAGAAAAGCTTTTCATTCCAACATTTTCCTTTGAATCAAAGTACATCCATCAAGTGGGACAAACTTAGATTCTCATAATATCTCCACTTTTTTGGTAATTGGGCACTATAAACACATTTTTCTCATTGGGATACACGATATTGATGTTTTTGCTTGGTAGGAAAAGATTTTTTTCCTCGATTACCCTTAGAATTAAAGTTCATCTGTCAAAATGAACAAACTTGGATTCTCATTATAATCTCCAATCTTTTGGTGATTAGGCGCTATGAATGCATTTTCATCATTGGAATACATGATATTGATACTTTAGTTTGGAAGGGACAGCTTTTCTTTCCTCCATTTTCCTTTGAATCAAAGTTTATCCATCAAATGAGATAAACTTGGATTCTTAAAATAATCACCATTCCTTTAGTGATTGGGAAATATAAACTCATTTTCCTTATTGGGATACACGATACAAATGCTTTGGTTTGGCAAGAAAAGCATTTCACTCCACCATTCTCCTTAGAATCAAAGTTTATGTGCCAAGTGGGACAAACTTGGATTCTTGTAACAATCTCCATTCTTTTAGTGATTCGGCACTATAAAAGCTTTTTCCTAATTGGGATACGTAATGTTGATCCTGTAGCTTGGCAAGAAAAGCTTTTTACTCCACCATTCTCCTTAAAATCAAAGTTCATCTGTTAAGTGGGACAAGCTTGGATTCTCATAATAATCTTTGCTCCTTTAATGATTGGGTTCCTCATTAGGATAAATGATATTGATACTTTGGTTCAGTAAGAAAAGCTTTTCATTCCACCATTCTCCTTAAAATCAAAGTTCATGCATCAAGTGGGACAAACTTGGATTCTCGTAATAATCTCTATTCTTTTGGTGATTGGGCAGTGTAAATATATTTTCCACATTGGGATACATGATATTGATACTTTCATTTGGCAAGAAAAGCATTTCATTCCACCATTTTCTTTTGAATCAAAGTACATCTGTCAAGTAGGATAAACTTGGATTCTCGTAATAATCTCTTTTCTTTTGGTTATTGGGCACTATAAACACATTCTTCTCATTAGGATACTTAATATTGATACTTTGGTTTGGCAACAAAAGCTTTTCATTCCACTATTCTCATAAGAATCCGAGTTTATCTATCAAAATCGAAAAAACTAGTATTCTAGCTATAATCTTTAATCTTTTAGTGATTAGGAACTATAAACACATTCTTTAAATTAGGATACACGATATCGATACTTTGGTTTAGCAGGGAAAGCTTTTTTTTCCATCATCTTCCTTTGAACCAAGGTTTATCCATTAGATGGGATAAACTTGTATTCTCAAAATAATCACCATTTTTTGGTGATTGGGCATGATAAACACATTTTTCTCATTGGGATATACGATATTGATGCTTTGGTTTAGCAGGAAAAGCTTTTTTATTCTACTATTTTCCTTAAGACTCAAAGTATATCGTCAAGTGGGACAAACTTGGATTTTTATAATAATCTCCATTCTTTTGGTGATTGAACACTTTTAACACATTTTGCTCATTGGGATACATGATATTGATGCTTTGGTTTGGCAAGAAAAGCTATTCATTCCACCATTTTCTTTTGAATCAAAGTACATCCATCAAGTGGGACAAACTTGGATTCTTGTGATAATCTCCATTTTCTTGGTGACTGGGCACTCTAAACACATTTTCTTATTGGGATACTTGACATTGATACTTTGGTTTGGCAATAAAAGCTTTTCATTCCACCGTTCTCCTAAGAAATCAGAGTTCATCCATTAATATTGAAAAAACTAAGATTTTGGCTATAATCCTTAGTCTTTTGGTGATTGGGCACTACATACATATTCTCCAAATTAGGATACTCGATATTGATACTTTGCTTTAGTAGGGAAAGCTTTTCTTTCCACCATCTTCCATTGAACCAAGGTTCATCCATTAGATGGGATAAACTTGGATTTTCAAAATAATCACCATTCTTTTGGTGATTGGCCATGATAAATACATTTTTCTTTTTGGGATATACGATATTGATGCTTTGATTTAGCAGGAAAAGATTTTTATTTCGTTATTTTCCTTTGACTTAAAGTATATCTGTCAAGTGGGACAAACTTAGATTTTTATAATAATCTCCATTCTTTTGGTGATTGGGCACTTTTACCACATTTTTCTTATTGGGATACATGATATTGATGCTTTGGTTTGGCAAGAAAAGCTATTCATTCCACTATTCTTCTTAGAATCAAAGTTCATACTTCATGTGGGACAAACTTGGATTCTCGCAATAATCTTTACTTTTTTGGTGATTAGGCACTATAAACACATTTTTCTCATTGGGATACAAGATATTGATGCTTTTGATTGGCAGGAAAAGCATTTCTCTCTTCCATTATCCTTAGAATCAGTGTTTATTCATCAAAATTGAATAAACTTGGATTCTTATTACAATCTTCAATCTTTTGGAGATTAGGCACTATGAGCACATTTACCTTATTGGGATACACGATACTGATACTTTGGTATGGAAGGGAAAGCTTTTCTTTCCACTATTTTCCTTTGAATCAACATTCATCCATTAAATGGGATAAACTTGGCTTCTCAAGATAATCACCATTCTTTTAGTGATTGGGAATTATAAACACATTCTCCTCATTGGGATACACGATATTGATGCTTTAGTTTGGCAAGAAAAGCTTTTCATTCCATTGTTTTCTTTAGAATCAAAATATATCCATCAAATGGGATAAACTTAGATTTTTCATAATAATCTTTATTCCTTCAGTGTTTAGGCACTCTAAAGACTTTATCCTTATTGGGATACACGAAATTAATGCTTTTGGTTGGTACGAAAGGCTTTTCATTCCACCATTTTCGTTATAATCAAAGTTCATCTATCAAGTGGGACAAACTTTGATTGTTGTAATAATCTTAACTCTTTTGGTGACTGAGCACTATAAACAAATTTTCCTCATTGGGATGCATAATATTGATACTTTGGTTTGGTAGGAAAAGCTTTTCATTCCACTATTCTCCTTAAAATCAAAATTCATGCATCAAGTAGAACTAACTTGGATTCTCATAATAATCTCCATTCTTTTGGTGATTAGGCACTATAAACATATTTTCCTCTTTAGGATACATGATATTGATACTTTGGTTTGGCAAGAAAAGTTTTTCATTCCACCGTTTTCCTTTGCTCAATGTACATTCGTTAAGTGGGATGAACTTTGAATTCTCGTAATAATCTCCATTGGGCACTGTAAACACATTATTCTCATTGGGATACATGATATTGATGTTTTAGTTTGGCAAGAACAGCTTTTCATTCCATCGTTCTCCTTAGAATCAAAGTTCATCCGTCAAAATGGAATAAACTTGGATTCTGGTCATAATCTTCAATTTTTTGGTGCTTGGGCACTATTAACACATTATCCATACTGTGATATGCAATATTGATACTTTGGTTAGTAGGGAAAGGTTTTCTTTCCACCATTTTCCTTTGAATCAAAGTTCATCCATCTGATAGGATAAACTTGGATTCCCAAAATAATCACCATTCATTTGATCATTTGGCATTATAAACACATTTTTCTCATTAGGATATACAATATTGATGCTTTAGTTTGGTAGCAAAAGCTTTTCATTTTTCCAATTTACTTAGACTCAAGGTACTTCCCTCAAGTGGGACAAACTTAGATTTTCATAATAATCTCTATTCTTTTGGTGATTGGACACTATAAACACTTTCCCCTCATTCGGATACATGATATTGATGTTTTTGCTTGGCAGGAAAAGCTTTTATTTCCACCACTATCCATAGAATCAAAGCTCATCGAACAAAATGAAACAAACTTGAATTCTCATTATAATCTTCAATATTTTGGTGATTAGGCACCAGAAAGAATTTCTCCTTATTGGGATACACGATACTGATTCTTTAGTTTGGCAGTAAAAGCTTTTTATTCCACTATTTTTCTTAGAATTAAAGTTCATCCATCAAGTGGGACAAACTTATATTCTCATAATAATCTCTATTCTTTTTGTGGTTGGGCACAATAAACACATTTTCCTCATTGGGATACATGATATTAATACTTTGGTTTGGGAGGAAAAGCTTTTCATTCCACCATTCTCCTTAGAATCAAAGTTTATGCATCAAATGTGACAAACTTGGATTCTCGTAATAATGGCCATTATTTTGGTGATTGGGCATTATAAACACTTTTTTCTCATTGGGATACAGGATATTGATACTTTGGTTTGGCAAGAAAAGCCTTTTACTCCACCATTCCCCCTAGAATCAAAGTTCATCCGTCGGATGGGACAAACTTTGATTCTCGTAATAATCTTTATTCTTTTGTTGATTAGGTAATACAAAGACATTTTTCTCCTTACGATACACGATATTGATACTTTGGTTTGGCAAGGAAAGCTTTTTTTCCACCATTATCCTTAGAATTAATCCTCATATGTGAAACGAGAACAAAATTAGATTCTTATTATAATCTTCAATCTTTTGGTGATTGGGCACTATAAACACGTTTTCCATATTGGAATACACGATACTAATGCTTGGTTTGGCAGGAAAGCTTTTCATTCCACCATTTTTCTTGGAATCAAAGTTTATCTATCAAGTGGCACAAACTTGGATTCTCATAATAAACTCCATTCTTTTAGGGATTGGGATAATAAACACATTTTTCTCATTGGGATTCATGATGTTTATACTTTGGTTTGGCAAGAAAAGCTCTTTACTCCACCATTCTCTTTAAAATCAAAGTTCATGCATCATGTGCGACAAACTTGGATTTTTATAATAATCTCCATTTTTTGGTGATTGGGCACTGTAAACACATTCTTCTCATTCGTATACATGATATTAACACTTCAGTTTGGCAAGAAAAGCTTTTCATTCCACCATTCTTCTTAGAATTAAAGTTCATCCATCAAAATAAAACAAACTTGGATTTTGGTTATAATCTTCAATCCCTTAGTGATTTGGCACTATAAACACATTTTTTTGCATTGAGATACATGATATTGATACTTTTGTTTGGTAGGGAAAGCTTTTTTTTCCACTACTTACTTTTGAATCAAAGTTCATCCATCAGATAGGATAAACTTTGATTCTCAAAATAATCACTACTCTTTTGGTGACTGGGTATTATAAATACATTCTTTTCATTGGGATATACAATATTAATGCTTTGGTTTATCAGGAAAAGCTTTTCATTCTGCCATTTTTACTGAAACTCAAAGTAGATCCCTCAAGTGGAACAAACTTGGATTTTTAGAATAATCTATTCTTTTGGTGTTTGGGTGCTGTAAACACTTTCTCCTTATTTGGTTACATGATATTGATGATATTGTTTGGCAGGAAATGGTTTTCCTTCCACCATTATCCTTATAATTAAAGCTTTTCAAAGAAAAAGACAAACTTGGATTCTCATTATAATCATCAATCTTTTGGTGATTGGGCACTGTAAATACATTTTCAACATTAGGATGCACGATACTGATACTTTGGTTTAGCAAAAAAAGCTTTTTATTCCACCATTTTTCTTAGAATCAAAGGTCATCCGTCGAGTACGACAAACTTGGATTCTTATAATAATCTCCATTCTTTTGGTGATTGGGTATAATAAACACATTTTCCTCATTAGGAGACATGATACTGATACTTTCATTTAGCAGGAAAAGCTTTTCATTCCACCGTTTTCCTTATAAAGAAAGTTCATCTATCAAATGGGAAAACATGGATTCTCGTAAAAATCTCCATTCTACTAGTGATTGGGCACTACAAACATATTTTGCTCTTTGGGCTACATGATATTGATACTTTAGTTTCACAAGAAAAGCTTTTTTTCCACTGTTATCCTTAGAATCAAAGCTCATCTATCAAAATGGAACAAACTTGCATTCTTATTATAATCTTCAATCTTTTAGTGATTGGGCATTATAAATACATTCTCCATATTGGGATATAGGATACTAATGCCTTGGTTTGGTGAGAAAAGCTTTTCTTTGCACCATTTTCATAGAATTAAAAATCATGTGTCAAGTGGGACAAACTTGGTTTCTCATAATAATCTCCATTCTTTTAGTGATTGGGCATAATAAACACATTTTTCTCCTTGGGATACATGATATTGATACTTTGGTTTGGCAAGAAAAGCTTTTCACTTCACCATTCTCCTTAGAATCAAAGTTTATCTGTCAAGTGGGATAAACTCAGATTCTCATAATAATCTCCATTCTTTTGGTGATTGGGACTACAAACACATATTGATGCTTTAGTTTGGCAACAAAAGCTTTTCATGCCACCATTCTCCTTTGAATCAAAGCCCATTCGTTAGACAGCATAAGCTTAGATTGTCGTAATAATCTTCATTCTTTTGGTGATTGGGCACTATAAACACATTTTTTCTCATTAGGATACATGATATTAATGCTTTCACTTAGCAGAAAGGGCTTTTCATTCCACCTTTATCCTTAGAATCAAAGTTTATTTGTCAAAATGGAACTAACTTGGATTCTCCTTATAATTTTTAGTCTTTTAGTGATTGGGCACTATACACATATTTGACATATTGGGATGCATGTCACTGATGCTTTGCTTTGGTAGGAAAAGCTGTTCATTGCATGATTTCCTTATAATCAAAATTCATTTGTCAAGTGGGATAAACTTGGATTCTTCTAATAATCTTCACTCTTTTGGTGATTGGGCACTATAAAGATATTTTCCCCTTTGGGGTACATGATATTGAAACTTTCATTTAGCAATGAGTTAAAGTTCATCCGTCAAGTTGTACAAACTTGGATTCTCATAATAATCTCCACTCTTTTGGTGATTAGGCGCTATAAACACATTCTTCTCATTGGAATACACAATATTGATGCTTTTGCTTGGCAGGAAAAGCTTTTCTTTCCTCCATTATCCTTAGAATCAAAGTTCATCTATCAAAATTGAACAAACTTGGATTCTCATTATAATCTTTAATCTTTTGGTGATTAGGCACTATGAACACATTTTCCTCATTAGGGTACATGATACTGATACTTTTGTTTGGAAGGGAAAGCTTTTCTTTTCACCATTTTTCTTTGAATCAAAGTTCATCCATTAAATAGGATAAACTTGGATTCTTAAAATAATCACCATTCTTTTAGAGATTGAGAATTATAAACACATTTTCCTCGTTGGGATATATGATATTCATGCTTTGGTTTGGCCGAAAAAGCTTTTCATTCCATCATTTTCCATTGAATCAAAAGTATATCTTTCAATTGGGAAAAACTTGAATTTTCGTAATAATCTTTATTCTTTTAGTGATTGGGCACTTTAAAGACTTTCTCTACATTAGGATACGCAAAATGGATGCTTTCGCTTGGTAGGAAAAGCTTTTCATTCCACTATTTTCCTTATAATCAAAGTTTATCTATGAAGTGGGACAAATTGGGATTCTCATAATAATCTCTACTCTTTTGGTGATTAAGCACTATAAACACATTTTCCTTATTAGGATACGCGATATTGATACTTTGGTGTGGTGGGAAAAGTAAAAAGATGGATAGATGTGGTCATACTTTATGGGAGGATCAATGAAGCCATGAAAAATGGATTAAGAAGAAAATGTATTTGCAAGGACAAAAAGAAAGGTAGGATGGAGGCTAGTAAGCAATCAAAATCTAGCACTTAAGCCAGGTCATCTCTAACTTGTGCTAAGTTAGACCTAAAGGAAATGATCGTTGAAGAAAACTACAAGAGCGTGGAAAACATAGAAGAAGTTCAGACGCGATGAATTTGGTTTGGCAAATCCTAGTGCATGCTAAGATACTTAATGCAATCGAGAAGGTAGAGGAAAGGATAGACAACGTATGTGATTTCCATATTGTTTATGGCCATACTCTTCAAACAAGCAAAGAGTTTCACATAATGGTTCAAAGAATGATGAATGAGGTAGCATCAAATTCTATGATGAAAAGCAAGCCCTACATACTGAGTCTGCAAATGCAACACCATCTGTCAATGCACTAGAAGAAGAAAAGGGCAATCTCCCTTGCGAGATTGAAAGGCTATTGATTTTGTATGACAATTTACCAAGAGTTAAAGCCGAACCTACTTAACCTCTACCAAAGATGATCATTCAACTTCCATCACCCTTCTCGTATAAAGATGATAAGGCAGTTCCTTAGAACTATGAAAGCAAACCTAAATAATTGGAGAATCTAGCCAGCAAGCACTAAGTGTTGACCTTTTAGGGGTAAGTCACCTAACTCAGAGCGGATAATGTTATGCTCTAATAGTATTGGAAAACAGCATTTAGCAAATGCTAATCTTGGTTCTTAAGCATCGAAGTCTATAACCAAAAACTCAAAATTAGTAGTTATCAAGGATCAAGTAAGTGAGAAAGGAGCTACGAAATTCTTTAAATTCATCAAGCACAATGAATACAACATCATTGATCAGTTAAACAAGCAACCTACAAAGATATCTTTATTATCAGTACTGTTGAATTCAGAAGCTCACTGGAATGCCTTTCTCAAAGTCTGAAATGAGGCCTATGTCCCTTCGACAGTTCTATACGTCAATTAGATCACCTAGTGCACAACATCATTACCGATAATTACATATCTTTCAGCGATGATAAAATCCTGCATGGAGGAAAAGAAAGTTACAAGGCCATCTATATAATCGTATATTGTAAAGGCACCACATTGCCTAAGGTGCTTATTGATAATAGGTCAACTTTAAATGTAATGCCCATGTCATGCTTAAGCAAGCTCTCTGTGGATGTATCTCATATCTAGAATACTCGTACTATCATGCGAGTGTTTGATGGAACTTGCCAAAACATCATCAGGAATATCACCATTCCACTCCAAATCGACCCATGTACTTATAAAGTTGACTTCCATATGATAGACATTGCTCTATCATACAACTGTTGGTTGGGAAGGTAGTGGATTCATTCTACTATAGCAGTGCCATCATCTTTGCACCAAAAGTTGAAGTTTATCATCAAGATTAAAGCTATTGGTATTAGAAGAGAAGAAGATATCATTGCCGCTGCTTCAATTGATGCCCCATATGTCAAACCCAATGAAAATAGCCCAGATTTCTCTTTCCAAGCCTCTGAGTTTGTCAAAGTAGCTTATATCAAAGAATGATTGCCAATAGTTTGCCTCACCTATTTGAGAGTATTCACATGGGTTTGAAATTGACTATCGATATAGGTACCCAAGCCAAAAAGAGACTTAGGATACACCTTTAAAGAATTGCTGAAGCCTTAAAAGTGGTTAGCCAAATCGACAAAAGGGGTTAGGATTTAAGCCTAGTACACACCGAAAAAGAAAGCAAGCCTAGAAGAACTGTGAAAGAAGAGTTGCTCATTTGTCAAGACGAGACATAGAGGGTGAGCCAAGGATATTCCTACCATTACGGGAAAGTTTTTGCTTAGGGGGACATGCAAATACTGGTTCTGCTAATATTGTGCTGATATTGAACAAAGCATTCGAGGATATCTCTATCAATATGATTGTTAAGCCAAAAATGTCAACTACAAGCTTAGAGACTGGCCTGTGCTCTCTAGAGTTTGTTCCAGTGTTTAGATTGAGACCAAGATTCTTGTATTGTTCAAGTTAATTCCAAACTAATGCTATGAACTAAACCTACATGCTCTTGCCCAAAAGCATTTAGGAACCCTTGTATGGGCAACTTTTATTAAGTATTATCAATGAAAATGACTAAGCATTTGGCATTCATTCTTTCTGTTCATAATTTTTACCGACTTTAGACTTTTTTCTTCCGTATATATTTTTCTTTTCCATATTCTCAGGTACCTCAATGAAGTTAACATGAAAGTTCATATTGAAACCTTAAGAATTGATTTTGAGCAATTGATCTATGCTAGTGAGGTTAAATCTTAAAAGGACCATAAGGAGAACCTCGTACCCATAAACCTATTGAGACTAGTTGAACAAGAAGAAAAACAAATCTTTCTTCATAAAGAATCCACTGAAACCATAAACCTTGGAATAAAAGAAGACCCAAAAGAAGTCAAAATCTCCATAAAGCCATCAACTCTAGCTGAACTAATAAGTCTTCTTTAGGAATATCAAGATGTGTTTGCTTGGTCCATCAAGACATACCAGGGCTAGATACCAACATTATGGTTCATAAACTTCCCCTTAAACCTGAATGCAAACCAATCCAACAAAAGTTGAGGAGGATAAAACAAAAAATGCTCTTTAGGATCAAGGAAGAAGTCAAGAAGCAATTTGAAGGAAGATTTCTTGAGGTAGCCAAATATCCTGAATGTGTAGCCAACATAGTCCCAGTTCTTAAGAAGGACGATAAAGTGTGAATATGAATGAACTATAGAGACTTGAACTGAGCCAGCCAAAGGATAATTTTCCTCTACCTCACATTGATAGCTTAGAAGAAACATTACCAAAAATATGCTATTTTCTTTCATGGATGGATTCTCGGGCTATAATCAAATCAAAATGGCTTTTGAAGACATGGAAAAGACCACTTTCATGACCATGTGTGAAACTTTTTACTATAAAGTGATGCCTTTCAGGTTAAAAAATGCTGGGACAACTTACCAAAGGGCTATGGTAACATTGTTCTATGACCTTATGCATAAGGAAATTGAGGTCTATGTTGATGATATGATCGCTAAGTCAACTAAAAAGAGTGAGCACGTTGCCAACCTAGGAAAGCCCTTTAAAAGTCTTTGCAAATATCAGTTTAAGCTAAATCGTACCTAATGCACATTTGGCATCACTTTCATAAATTATTAGGGTTCATTGTCAGTGAAAAAGGAATAGAGGTGGATCTTGACAAGGTTAAGGCTATCCAAAACCTACCACCACCTTGAACTCAAAAAGAAGTGAGAAGTTTCTTGGAAAGACTGAACTACATAGCCCGATTCATATCTCAGTTGACTGATAGATGTGACTTGATCTTCAAGCTACTAAAAAAACCAAATCCTATAGAATGAAACCAAGAATGTCAAGGAGCTTTGATAAGGTCAAACATTACCTTTCGAACCTTCTAATACTTGTGCCACTAGTACTTGGATGACCACTAAATCTATATCTATTAATCCTAGACAAGTCAATAAGCTGTGTATTAGGACAATGTGATAAATCAAGAAAGAAGGAACAAGCTATCTACTAGTTGAGCAAGAAGTTTATAGTATATGAAAATAATTATTCATTCATAGAGAAATTATGTTATACTTTAAGCTGGATAGCCCAAAGGTTAAGACAATACATGTTGTATCACACTACATGGTTAATCGCCAAGCTTGATCCCATCAAGTATTTGTGTGATGCCCCTACCTTTTTTGGGAGGTTAGCTAGATGTAGGTTATGCTTTATGAGTATGACATCATGTATGTGAACCAGAAAGCCATTAAAGGTAGTGCAATAGCAGATTTTTTGGCAAGTTGAGCCATAGATGACTATCAGCCTTTAAACTTCAAATTCCCTGACGAAGACTTGATGTGCATATCTAAGGTAAAGAACACGGTTAGGTGTAGGTAATCATGGAGAATGTATTTCACTGGAGCTTCAAATGCACTGAGGCATGGAGTTAGGGCAATTCGCATCTTGCCAAAGGGAAACTATTATCCTTTCACGGCTAAATTAAACTTTCACTACACCTACAACGTAGTTAAATATGCGGCTTGTATCATAAGGCTCCAAGCAACCATTGAAAGGAGCATTGAAACATTATAAGTGTTTAGAGATTCGGCCCTTGTCATTTGCCAATTGAAGGGAGAATGGCAAACAGTGATGCTAAACTGATCCACTACAGGAGTCTGATGATATTAGTTTTCTTCATCTACCTCAAGAAAAAAGATCAAGTTGCTGATGCCTTGGCCATTTTATCTTCCATG
>JBBYHO010182472.1:13545-36224 GCA_038382025.1 Adansonia gregorii | reverse complement strand
TGATGATATTAGTTTTCTTCATCTACCTCAAGAAAAAAGATCAAGTTGCTGATGCCTTGGCCATTTTATCTTCCATGTTTAAAGTCAATCAAGAATAAAATATTGCTTATATCCAAATGAGTATCTATTTAACCCTGACGTATTACCAGAAACTAATAAGAGGACTATTAGACAATTAGTTACAAACTTCATTTTAGATGGGGAGATTTTATACAAGAAAGGTAGGGATAAGGTGTTACTCCGATGTGTGGAAGCCTCTGAAGCCAAAAGAATACTTGAAGAAGTTTATGAAGGGATTTATGGTATGCATGCTAATGGACACCGAATGGCAAAACAAGTCATGCAATCAGGTTATTATTGGTTGGCCCTCAAAAAAGATTGCTTTGACTATGTTCAAAAGTGTCATAATGCCAAATCTACACTAAGAAAAGCCATGTCCACCAATATTCTTGTATGTTATGAAATATCTATGCCCTTTTTTCTATGTGGGGCATGAACATGATTAGACCGATTACCCGTAAGGCTTCTAATGGGCATTGCTTCATTTTGGACGTGATCGATTACTTCACCAAATAGGTAAAGGTAGCTTCTTATGTCAATGTCATCAGATCTGTCATGTGCAAATTTGTGTAATAGGACATCATCTGTAGATATGGTCTTTCTGAACAAATCATTATTGATAATGCACACAACCTGAAAAACAAGATGATGCAAGTAGTTTGCTCTCAGTTCAAGATTCAGCATTGAAACTTCATCTAATCCATTAGAAAATAAACAAGGTAGTTGAAGCAGCCAATAAAAATATAAAAAATATAGTTAAAAAAATGGTTGAGATGCATAAAGATTGGCATGAAAAATGCCTTTTGCTTTACATGCTTATCATACAGCCATACGAATTCTATAGGTGCTACTTTGTTTTCCTTGGTCTATAGCATGGAGGCTATCTTACGTATCAAGGTTGAAATCCTTTCCCTTAGAGTGTTAATGGAGTCACAACTTAAGGAGGTTGAGTGGGTTAAAAACTGATATGAGCAACTTAATCTCATTGAAGAGAAAAGGATCAAAGCCATCTGTAATGGGCAAATGTATTAAAAGCGCATGATGAGAGCCTATGATAGAAAAGTTCAACCTTATTAGTTTTGAAAAGATGACTTGGTGCTCAGACAAATTCTCTTAATCTATAAAGATGCTCGTGGAAAATGAACCCCAAATTAGGAAGGGCTATATATGGTGAAACGTGTGTTCTCTGGAGTAGCTCTAATCTTGATCGAGATAGATGGTAGTGACCTGCCCAACCTTATGAATTCTGATTTTGTTAAGAAATACTATGCCTAAAAAGACTTTAGGATGAAAACTCAAAAGGGCATTCTATTAGTCCTTTACCTACCACTCAAAAAAATCTAAAAAAAACAAAAACAACAAAAGAATAATAAAAAAAGAAAAAAGAAAACCAGTTTAAGTTGAAAACCCAATAGGGCAACTTAAGTGATCAGACCTCCTCATTCAAATAAAACCAATCTTCCCCATATTCATAACTCTAACCAAGACACCACGTCATAACCTAACCTATCTATTTTATGTTGACCACCCGACCAAAACCTTCTCCGTACTTGTACTTAAAAAATGGGAACCGCCTAACTTTAAAGCCTTCATCCCAACATAGGGCAATCTAAGGGATCTTCTTATGAGTCACCAATACCAAAAGAATCAATTGCTCAAAAGATGTCTCCAAAAGCACTCAATAGAGAGTTCATGTCATTAACATCAGAGTCAATCGACCAAGAAAACTTCTCATATCTCTTTTGTATTTCAAAACCTTCCACAATCTTATAAGTTTGTTACAAATTGTTCCCTCTTTCTTTGAATAAAAAATGTTACTTGATTTCTCATAAAACCTTGTCGTAGCACTCCAGTTCATGTTGCATCATGTTTATCATTTAACTGATAATGCTTGATAAACTAACAAAACTAATAACAGGATTTCCTAGCATTACCTTGAAAGATAAACTTTATAGGGACCTTGTTTCATGTTTAAATACTAAGAATGAACTTTTAAAGCCGCAATCAGTCTTGCACTAGGACCCACTTCTGGAAAATATACTCAAAACCTTCCCTCAGTAAGTGGTCATAAACCTTTTGTACCTCTAAAGAGGGGATAATCTTAACATTTAAAGCCTTTGGAAATCTAGAGCAAAATTGATGAACCTTGGACAAAAAGCCACCTTACCAAAGCCAAAGAAAGCCTAAAACCAGCCATTAGATTAGGCTTTGAAAGTCATCACCTTCGCTTTAATTAGGAAGGCATTTGCACCTCCATGCAATATGTAGTATTTAACACTTACAAGTATTAGTTCCCATATGCAAAAGTCAAATTTATGAGGAACTTAAGGTACCATTTGTTTTTATTTCCAAAAAAAAATCAAAGTCCATAGAAATTGGTGGCAACTACATTCCTCAGTCCACAAAGAGCAAGACACTTCCCTATCTCAAAGCCTACATAAGTTGGTGGCAACTACCTACCTCAATCCTCAAAGAGTAGGATGCTTATCAAAGCCCACACAAGTTGGTGGCAACTACATACCTCATTCCTTAAAGGGCAAAATGCTTCCCTAACTCAAAGCCCATACAAGTTGGTGGCAATTACCTCAGTCCTCAAAAAACACAACGCTTATCAAAGGCCACATAAGCTATTGGCACCACACTACCTACCTCCGTCCTCAAAGAGTAGGGCATTTTTTTACCATAAAGCAATACAATGGGTGGCACCTATTTACCTTAGTTCATAAAGTGTTAGCCATCTTCATTCACTTACCTTTAAGCCTACACAAGCTGGTGGTACCCCTTTCATTTTAGTTTTCAAAGAGCAGGATGCCTTTTCTATTGCTTTTAAGCCCATAAGCTGGCGGCAATTTTTTTCTTTTGGTCCTCAAAGAGTAGGACACCTTTCTTCCCCACCCAAAAATAACCTAATACACTACCCGAACAAAATGGTGTCTATTTGTCTTTGCCCTATTCCTAATACTTAGCAATGGTTAAAGAGAGGAAGCTGTAGACACCTTATTTTGTTCGGAGCAATTTTTGGTATCCTAAGAGTTAGGTAAAAGATTCACTCGACGAAAAGGTTTTTTGGGAAGGTCTAAAATTCTAATGGTCCACTTTAAAGGAAAATGTAAAAACAAGACATCAAAGGTCATTTTTAGGGTGTCATCAGACTCATTCAGGTGAGTACACGAGCAAATTTTCCTTTCTTTATGACCAAGATAAGACAACTCGAGGAACCTAAGGTGTATATGGGTCATATGAGTGCTTCAACACTATCATGAGGCTTTCATGTTACCAAAATTTTGAATTTTCACATATAGTATCAATAAAAAAGGGTTTGGTATCGATATCCAAGGTGTGGTATCGATACTTGGCATGTTTGTATCAACATAAACCTTGGTAGTAGCTAAAGTTATGATTTTTGGCAAAATGTATCGATACACAAGCATGACTATTGATACAAATCCATCGAGTATCGGTGCTGGCCTCTAAGTCTCGAGATTGGAAACATTTTTTGCTCTTAGTATTGATACACAGCTCATTGTATCGATACTCAGAAGTAAAATATACCTTGTGGATCGATATAAAATGTTTTGTATTAATACACCGAGGCATTTTTGCCTAGTTTGAGCCATTTTTTAGCCTTTGAAAATCTGATTCAAGCATGTTTTTAGCACCAACAAACCATCATAAAGCAGTATAAACCTTGGCTTTGGGCCACTTATTGGATTTAAACAAGTTTAGGGCCTAAGCAACCAATGCCAAAGATCACTTTCATGAGAGATATGGTGGTAAGAGGGTGGCAGGCATATCAATAGTTGGGAGGCTGTTGTAGCCTTTTTGATTTCTTTCTCAGCATGGTAGAACCACTAGAAATAGGGGGTAGACTGAGCATGTTACCTGGATGTCTCTTTGTGTAGAGAAGAAAACCCAGCAATGCCCTTGGTTTGTCTACTAAAGTCATTGGCTGAGCATGAAGATAAATAGGGACATGGCTAGCTCAGCAAGTGGACTTTTAGCTTAAAAAATGCCTCACAAAAAAATCCTAGAGCCATTCCTAAAAATTCTCAAGCCATTCTCAACCAAAAAAAAAACTTTCAAAAACATTATTTCATTAACCTCCATACACCATTCCCATAGCTACCCTAAACCACCACTGGAAAACCTTTAAGAACCTAACTTTTCACACATTTTGATGCTTAAAAAGCCTCACCATTAACCATTTCCTTTCATCATTTTCTTGCTAGATAATATCAAAGAGAAGGAAAAAATTGAGCCTATAGCCACTGTTTCGAGAAAAAGAGAAGTTTAAGTTTTTGGTATACAACCTTTACCCTGATCTTTATATTTTCTGTTTATACATTTCATCTTAGTAAACCTTTTTTATTATTTTACAACCACCTTGGGACTCTCATGAATTTTTTATGGCTTTGGTTGTGGTAGTTTAGGATCTCGATGTTTTTCTTACTACCTTCATGTTGTGTGATGAACTAAGCATGCTTCTTTGCATTTTCATCACTATAACAGCCTCTGTCCATGTACTTCTTGCCATGTTCCTTCCATCTTCATGTCTTCATCTCATGTTTGAAATATGCATCTTAATATGACATAAGTATGCTCATACATTTCTTAGAAGCTTGATAGGCTCTATGAAATAAAAATGCCTTTTTAGCAAACTCTTTTTAAACATGTTCATCCTAAGTTTGTTCATGCATCTATCTATCATCTCCATGCATTTTTTGTCATTTTTTCTATAAAAAATGTCATCTTTGCTTGTGCATATATGTTCTCCATATTCTACATCATTTTGTAGTACTTTGCTTTTATTGATATGCATGCTTGAGCCCTAAAAAACCCGATTTCAAAAATATCCCTAAGTTAAGCATATGCTATCTCCCACATATAGAGAATAACATAGGCTTAAGATTTTTATGAAGTTGGCTTTCCAACCTTAGGGCCAAAGCAAGTATTCAGTTCTGGATTCAGGGAAGAATGAGTATAAGAATACTGGTTTTCAAAAAAATGAAATGAAGTCTTTTAGTTAAAAAATACAAATCCTAAGTCTTTAGCCTAATAGCCTCATAATGGCATGGTCAATAGGTTATTCCATCATCCTAACTACTCCTAGACTATGGAATGAACTCGTGATGCCCATGTCAACCCCTCATCTAGGTTACGAACATTCGAACATCGATGGCTTTAGCTCAACCCAATGAAAAACTAGAAATACAAAACACCTCTGCTATTTTGTTCTGGCAGCACAGTAGTTTAGTTTTGAAAATTTATTTAAAAATAATACATGATTTATCTAGAATATATTGGTATTTTTCCCTTGAAGGGTTTCAAATTACCTTTCCATCTCAATTACCTTCAGATAATCTCAGATGAAATAGTTACAATTTTTTTAATCTTCATTATCAAGAACCCCTGGATCTAGCGAGCAGTCTACTATTGGGTTGTTTCGGCCTAACAAACAATATTTTTGAAACCCTTGAATATTTTCCATACAGAGTTCATGAAATTCCCGTTTCGAAAGGTATTATTTACATTTTAATAATTTCAGATTAATCCAAAATGATTTTTCAAAATCCATCATACCTTTACCCTATACATGCTGCTAGTGTCAAGACAAGTTGAAATTGAAAATTAATTCCACCTAGAAAGTGATTCTCTAGGATTTTTGGAATATTTTTTACATTAATCCTCATCGAGTTACCTTTCAAACAATATCTTGTTTAGCCCTTAGGATCCCCAGATAAGCTCGAAATAAATTCATAAACAGAAACGGCATAACATTGTCCTTTGTTTCTAACTTAATTTTTGAAACGCTTTTGTTGAGGCATTCAAACGCCTCATGATCTACTCAGCTTATTCCTATGACCTAAGCCCTTTAGACTCGAACCAAGGATAAATAAAAAAGGAACATTTTAGCCAAACCTTTGGCTCCGATTAAAGATCCCCCTATCCAAAAAATGACCTATTCATCTTGAACGTCAAAAATTTTCTTTTTCAGGATACTCCAACCCCATTACTTCGATGGATACTCCAACCCCGCATTTACCTTAAAATGATATAGAATTTTCATTTTCAAGGATATTCTAACCCCATTACTCTGAGGGGATACTTTAACCTTATTTTGACCTTAAAATGACATTAAATTTCTAATTTTGGGGATACTGTAAACCCACTACTCTAAGGGAATACTCTAACCCTGCTTTTACCTTAAATCCAATATCAAACTTCCATTTTCGAGGATACTCTAACCCAATTCTTCTGAGGGGATACTCCAATCCTGCTTTTCAGAGTCCTTCTAAAACCCAAGCTTTTCTCCCTCTCGAGTCATCAAAACCTTTTTCTCTTTAAATTTCCACCGAACCTAACTAAGTCTCAATGTTGTCATCTTGATTATTCATCAATAATTAAAGACAACTATGAGATACATTTCGATCATCCCTCTTTTTTATGCATTCTTTTGTATTTATTTTGTGGATTTATTTATTGTTTTCTTTCCTATCATACTAATACATTTCCTCTTATAAGGACCTCAAGCATTCATGCTTTAAAATTTTTTTTCAGAATCACAAAATGGTATCTCGTGTCGGTATCTTTAATGCCGGACATGAAATATTTGATTTTTTTTAAAAAGCCATCCGAAGATCATTTTCATAAAAAATCCCTGCTTTTCTCACATATATGAGACGCATAGGTGATAAAATTTTCATTAAAACCTATACTTGTATATTTACAAAATTTCATGCATTAGAAGTAATTATATTTAAATAATGATAAAAATGGCACTGAGGACATAGAGATTCAAGTAAGATATAGTTAGATGGCATCGATTGTTAGGAGTTGTGGGGGCGTAATCCTTCCCTACACTTAACCAACTCCTAAACCCAAAACAACAAATCTTTGTTATTATTTTCAATAGGCATTTGATCATGTCTAACTTAAAATGATCGGTGGTGACTCTAAGTTTATGGCCACTTCTTGGTGGCCATCCAAGACTAGTCAGATGAGTGATTCATCGGACGGCCTGTTACTCTTTCATGTCAACCATCAAAATATTTTTTAAGCCAAACGCGCTTTGGACCTTTGGATCATTTGAAGTTCATAAAGGTCGGGCATATGGAACATCGACAGCAAGTCAAGTGTTGAGGTCAATTTTTCGATACCTACACCAAAGTTAGTTATGGAGGTACCTAAACTATTCCCGTATGAGAGCAACAAAGCTATCCCACAGAAATACAAGAATCATGTAGTGATTTTTGAAGAACTAGCCTCCACAACTGCTGCAATAGAACTATTAGGAGTTAATCACCTAACCTATAGTGCGTTAGGTGTTACGCTCCTCTAGCTTAAGAAAAATAGAAGGTTGATGCATCTCCAAGCACTGTACCATTTCAGGCCTAGCAAAGAATTTCAAGCTTAAAAAAGTTAAGGAAGCAGTGAGTGAAAGAAAAGCCATAAAGATTCTCAAGTTCATCAAGCACAGTAAATACTGCATTGTGGACTAGTTAAGCAAACATCTCACCCAGATTCTATGCTATCTCTACTCCTTAGTTTAGAGGTCCATCGAAATGCATTACTAAAGGTGTTAAATGAAGCATATGTGCCACCGAATGCCTCATGGACAAATTAGATTGGCTAGTGAACAACATCATGACCAATAATTATATCTTCTTCATTGATGATGAGATCCCACCCATAGGTAAGGGTAGTTATAAAGCTCTATAATCACTACCCATTACAAGGGATGCATTTTGCCCAAAGTACTTATAAACAATGGGCTAGCCCTTAATGTCATGCCCATGACTACATTAAGGAAACTCCCTTTCAATCAGTCCAACATCAAGAGTGGCCACACCATAGTCTGAGCTTTTGATGGAACATGTTGTGAGGGTAATTAGAAATATCACAATCTAGCTTCAGATAGGCCCATGTACATATAAGGTTGACTTTTAAGTTATGGATATTAATCCATTTTACAACTACCTATTAGAAAGGCCATGGATACATTCCGTTGGGGCCATCCCATCCTCTCTCCATTAGAAGCTTAAATTTATGATAAATGATAAAGTAGTCACCATCGAGGTTAAAGAAGAAATGATTGCCACTGCTTTCACTAAAGATATCTATATAGAGCCCAATAAAGATGCACTGAATTCATTATTCCAATCCCTCAAATTTGTCAATGCAATATTTGTGAGAGAAGGATTGCTAATAGTTGAACCCCACCTATCAACGAGTACCCACACAGGTTTAAAAATGACTATTGGCAAAGGTTCATGTACTAGAAAAGGGTTTGGCAAGAATCTACAAGGGATGGCCTAAGCTTTGTAGGTAACCACTCAAGTCAACAAAAGAGGCTTAGGATTTAAAGCTAAGGCGTAGTCAAAAAGACAATAAGATAAAAAGATCCATAACTAGGAGATGACACGATCATTAGGTCAAGAGGGGGAATCAAAGTCAGTAATGTCCCTATCTCTCCATGAGATATTCTATTTAGGAGGATGAATTAGTTCTAACTAAACAGAAGAGCAAAAGGCATCCTAAATAGACCTAATTTAATGATGGAGCCTTGATGGAAGCCCCTACACTTTTCCTATCCCTTTCATGTAATGTCAAGAAATGAAAACCTACCTACCTTCGCCCGAAGATAAGTAAGTGCCCTATGTAAGAGGCATTTTTATCTAACATTATTGATGAAATAACTTTTGCATATATCATTGCATATTGTGTGCCTACATCATGTTTCAATCTCTTTGTCTCAATTACTCTTTTACCTCTATTCTTATCCAAATCCCCTGGTTGTGTGTGTGCCATTCGCAATGTTTAATTCTTCACCCTTTCAAGTGTCCTGATGATAGCAACATGGATGAGTCTAATGGGTCTTTGCAAATCAATTTCAAACAGTCAATTTGTGCTAGTGAAGCTGATCCTAAAGAAGATTTCAAAAAAATCTTCATACCACCGGACCTCTTATGACCAGTTGAGCAAGAGGAGAAGTAGATCATGCCTTATAAAGATCTAACAAAAATAAAAAATCTAAGAACTCAGAAAGATCGAAAGGAGGTTAAAATCGAAACCTTAATAAAGTCAACGACTAAGACCAAGCTAATAGAATTACTCCAAGAATATCAAGATGTATTCGCTTGATCATATCAAGACATGCCAGGACTAGACACTGATATAATAGTCCACAAGCTTCTCATCAAGCCTATATATAAATCAATTCAGCAAAAGTTAAGGAGGATGAACTCTTTAAAATTAAAAAGGAAGTTAAAAAGTAATTTGATGTGGGGTTTTTCAAAGTAGCCAAGTATCTAGAATGAGTTGCCAATTTAGTCCAGTCCCAAAGAAAATGTCAAAGTATGAATGTGCATTGATTACCAAGATCTGAATCGAGCTAGTCCTAAGGATAACTTTCTGTTACCCCACATTGACACTCTAGTAGACAACATGACCAATAATTCTCGTTTCTCCTTCATAGATAGATTCTTGAGCTCTAATTAGATTAAGATGGCACCTTAAGACATGGAAAAACAACTATCTTATCTATGTGGGGGACGTTTTGCTATAATGTCATGCCTTTTGGACTCAAAAAAATTGAAGCAACATATCAATGGGCCATGGTGGCCCTGTTCTATAACATGATGCACTAAGAAATTAAGGTCTACATGGACGGCATGATTGCTAAGTCAATGAAAGAAGGTGAGCATGTCATAGACCTTCAAAAGCTTTTTAAACAGTGATGAAAGTTTCAACTCAAATTAAACCCTATCAAATGTACCTTTAGAGTCACTTTAGGTAAGCTTCTAGGCTTTATAGTCAACAAAAAAGGGATTAAAGTTAACCCAAGCAAAGTCAAAGCCAATCAAGATATGCCACCACCCAAACCAAAAAAAAAGTGAAATTTTTTTTAAGGAGACTAAACTATATTGCTAGATTCATATCCCAGCTTACTGACAAATATGACCTTATCTTTTAGCTTATTCACAAACAAAATCTGGCACAGTGGAATGAGGCATGTCAAAAAACCTTTGATAATGTTAAACATTATCTATCAAGCCCACTAGTGTTGGTACCACTGGTGCCTAGTCGACTTTTAATCCTTTACTTGGCAGTCTTTGACAAGTCTATGGGTTATGTATTAAGGCAAAAAGTTCACAGAATACGAGTGCAACTACTCCATAATTGAGAAGTTGTGCTGTGCTTTGGTGTAGACAACCAAGAGACTTAAGCAATACATGCTCTATCCACCACATGGTTGATTGCAAGGCTTGATCCTATCAAATATATATGCAAAGCCCCTACATTATCAGAAGATGGGAACTCTTACTTTTTGAATATGACATTGCCTATGTTAGTCAAAAGGCCATTGAGGGCAGTGTGATAGATGATTTTTTGGCAAGTTAAGTGGCAGATGATTATGAACCCTTAAGTTTTGACTTCCTGAATGAAAATGGCTCTAACTAAGATCAGTCCTGGAATATGTATTTTGATGGAACATCAAATGCTCTAGGACATGGAATTGGGGCAATGTTAATGTCACCCAACGGCAGTCATTATCCATTCATGTCAAGTCTATGCTTTAACTGTATAAATAATATCGTAGAATATGTGTCATAGGGCTTCAAGTAGCCATTGAGAGGAACATTAAGATATCATAGATCTTCATGATTTAGCCCTAGTCATCTACTAATTGAAAGGGGAATGGCAAACTCATGACGCCAAGCTAATGCAATATCAAAAACTAATAGCAGAACTTAAGAAAGAATTTGATGATATCAGTTTTTGACACTTACCTCGATAAGAGAACCAAATAACCAATGCTTTGGCTACTTCGTCATCCATATTTAAAGTTAACCAAAAGTTAGACGTTGCTCCCATCCAGATGCACATCTATATAGCTCCAATTCATTTTCATAGTGTTTAAAAAGAAAAGAATGGCCTACCATGGTGCTATCACATCCTTCGCTGCATCAGGGATTAGCAGTACCCTAAACGTGCATCAAAAACTGATAAAAGGACTATTAAAAGGTTGGCTACGAGATTTGTTCTCAATGGAAAAATCTTATAGAAAAGGAGCCATGATCAAGTATTGCTCATATGCATCAATGCTCTTGAAGCCAAAAGGATTTTAGAAGAAGTTCATGAAAAGATTTACAGTACACATGCTAATGGACATCGGATGGCCATGCAAATCTGAGAGTGGGTTATTACTAGTTAACCCTTGAGAGAGACAGCATTGATTATGCCTAAAAATGCCATAAGTGTCAAATCTATGTGAACAAGATCAATATCCCTCTAGCACCATTTCATGTCATGATAGCCCCATAGCCCTTCGCCATATGGGGCATGATGTGATCAGGCTAATCACCCCTAAAGCTTCTAATGGGTATCATTTTATCTTCAAAACAATCAACCATTTCACCAAATGAGTGAAGGCTGCCTCATATGCTAATGTCACTGGATCAATTGTTTGCAAGATTTTCAAGCGAGACATCATTTATAGATATAGCCTCCCAAACCAAATCATCACAAACAACGCAAGCAACTTAAATAATAAAATGATGTAAGTGGTTTGCTTATAGTTCAAGATCCAACATCATAATTCTGTCCCTTATCACCCAAAGATAAATAAGGCAGTTAAGGTAGCTAACAAAAACATCAAAACAAATTGTTAAAAAAATGGCTGAGACTTATAAAAACTGGCATGAGAAGTTATCCTTTGCATTTCATGCCGATCGGACCTCAGTTCACATTTCCACAGGTGCGACCTCATCTCTCTTGTCTATGGGATGAAAGTTGTATTGCCTATTGAAGTTAAGATCACTTCTCTCAGAGTCTGAATGGGTCAAGAACAGATACAACCAGCTTAACCTTATTGAGGAAAAATACATGAGAGCAATTTGCCATGGTCAAATGTATCAAAGATACATGATCTGAGCCCATAACAAAAAGATGCACCCATGACAATTTCACCCAAGCGAATTGGTATTGAAAAAGATCCTCCCAATTCACAAAGACGCATCAGGCAAGTGGACCCCTAATTAGGAAGACCATATGTCATGAAGCAAGCTTTCTCCAGAGGGCCCTAATCTTATCAGAAAAACGGTAATGCCTTACCCTACCCAGTCAACTCAGATTCTATTCAAAAATATTACACATAGAAGGCAAAAACCTGAACAGGCATTCTTAAAAAAACAAAAACAACAAAAAAGGAAAAAAACAAAAAAAGGGTCTAGATGAAAACCTGAAATGAGCATCTGGGCAACCAACCCAACTATAGTTGAAAACTCACAACACTGACTTGAGATGATCAATTTTGATGACTGAAATCACTTATCGAACAAAGCGAAGCAAGCCTAGGGATCTTTTGAAGATTAACTCATACCAGTCACATTCATTGTTCAAGAAAGATCTTAGAAAGCACTTAAAGAACTTTCATGTCATGATATCGGAGGCATCTTCTGCCCAAAAGATTCATACTTTTTACCACTGAATCACTTGTTTGTCAAATAGTATACCAAGTTGTAACTCTTTATTGTCATGAATAAATATTACCTTATTTCTTTTAACCCCTATACAGTTCACATTGCACTTGTCATTTAACTGATAATATTTGATAATCAATTGAAATATGCATCAAGATATCTCGATATTACATCAAAAGGAAAAGATAAGCATAGGAAATTTTGCTCACACACTGATCGTCAAGATCATGCACTTTTTGCGTCCAACCACCCACTCGACATTACCATACAGCAAACCATTTTTGGCTTTCATAAGCTACATCATAAGAAAAAACATTTTAAGCTAACCAAAAATTGACCTACCCATTCATTCTATTAGAATCTTATTGACACCAGAGACATCAACCTAATCAGTCAAATAGTCCCTAAATTGTTGACCATGCCTTCCAATTGTCAGAAAAACTATTGAGCCTCCTGAATCGAGAAAATGAAATAATCTAAATTCTTAAGAATAGATTTTTCATCTTATCCCTAGTGGAGTTAAGACAACCTCAAATCCCTAGTGGGAATAGGAAAATTCTTGTCCATGTGGCAACAAAGATGAATTACCATCCCTATGAGAGTCTGAATGACATACAAGAAAAACTATGGCTATCCCCCGTGCTAGACTTTATATCATGCAATAATAATAGCATTCCATATCATGCATTCACATTACCATCACAGATCATTATTTTTGCCATGTTACTTCAAGCTAGGTTCACCAAACCTCCAAGGATTCCCTAGTATGAACTCTAAGCTTCGTAAACCAAGCATTATTCTTAAGGCACATATCAAGAAACCTTCTTAAGCTTGCACAAGCTGGTGGCAACAAACTTATCTGTAAACAACTAGATGCCAATCATACCCACACTAAGCCCATAAGTTAGTGGCACTTTTTTAAAGCCCATAAGTCATTGGCACCCTTTTCAAAGCCTAGAAGTTAGTGGCACCTTTTACAAAGCCCATAAGTCAGTGGCACCTTTTTAAAGCCTATAAGTCAGTGGCACCCTTTTCAAAGCCAATGAGCCAATGACACCTTTTGAAAGCACATAAGTCAGTGACACCTTTTTTAAAGCCCATAAATCAGTGGCAAATTTCTAAAAGCCCATACGTCAGTTGCACCATTTTTAAAGCCCATAAGTCAGTGGCACCTCTTTAAGGCCCACAAGTTGGTGGCACATTTTCAAAGCCCATAAATCAGTGGCACTTTTTCAAAGCCTATACAAGCTGTTGGCACCTAATTTGAGTCAAAGGTTACACAAGCTAGTGGCACTCGAGTCAAAGCCTACATAAGCTAGTGGCACCCAAGTTTGAGTCAAAGCCCACACAAGCTGGTGGCACTCAAATCAAAGCCCATATGAGCTGGTGGCACCCAAGCTTAAGTCAAAGTTTGCATACACTGGTGGCACCCATATTAAAAAATCCATGTTACTCTACACCTACTTCAGAAGGTCAAACCTTAAAAAACCTAACACCCTAGTAGAGAGGGCAAGCCCTACAAAATTCACATAAACCTCTATCAAGATCACAGCCAATACACTACACTTATCACAACAAAGTATTAATTACTATTTTTTTTGCAGGTGTTCTAAGGAGTTTCATTTCACCCCGAACAAAATAGTGTGTATTTATCTGTGCCCTATTCTTGATTCTCAGCAACGGTCAAAGAGAGGCGACTGTAGACACTTTATTTTATTTGGGCTAATTTTTTAGCAACCTGGGGCACCGCTAGAGGAAAAAGTATTTTGAGAAGGTTAAGAAAGCTATAGATCATATATAAGATAAATATAAAAATATGGCATCAAAAGATGTAGTTCAAGGTGTCTGGAGACAAAAGATATGAGAAAATCTATAATTTTGCTTGAAATGCTCTAACAATCCAAAAATTTAAAATGTTCCCATTTGTATCAAAACAACATGTAAATATATCGATACATGAGCTTCGTATTGATATAAAGCTCATGCATCGATACTAGGCTATGCCACGACCAAAACATGCATTTTATAAAGAAATGTATCAATACAAATCAACATGTATCGATACAATAAAGCATTAAATTGATACTTACAATGGTTCATAGTATCGAAAGAATGATCATTGTATCGATACACTCAAGGTTTTTGGACCAAATGTATCGATATATTCTGCAATGTATCGATACATGTAGGCCATTTTCCATGGTGCAAAATTTTTTTTCTCATCCACCATTGATCCAAAACTCAATTTTAACTCATTTCTTTGCATAAAAAAAAGATCAAAACCCATATCAAATTACAAATTTGTATTTTTGAATTAGTCAAAATATTTTTGAAGTCTAAATTAGATCAAAAAGGTCAATGTCACATGATCACCTAGTCCTCCCTAGTTTGTTGACCAAGGTCACCATCAGCCATGTTATTTGCTAGAAAATCATTTTAGCATTTAAATTAGCCACCTTATGTCCATCATATTAGTAGCAAGTTGCTCCCTATAGCCACTTTATAGCTATCAAACTAACATCACTTTGTCTTTCTTGAGAAATAACTAAGAAGACCTCCAATTTAGCTCCAAAATGCTTGTATAAATAGACCACATATATTTTGACTTATTTTTGGCTTCCAAAACACATTCACACATCAAGAAAACCAAATCCCATAGCTCTTCACTCAGCACCAAAAAATATACCCAAAACACTCACTTGCAACCATAACAAATTTTGAAAATCACCCTCATCCATACCAGAACCAAAACCTCATTGTTTTTCTCTTCTTTTTGCCTATAACAACAAAGAAAAGAGGGAAATTCAAGCTGTCTTTACTGCTCTAACTATTTGGCCAAAAATTGGAGTTTTGTTGGTATAACTTCCTACTTTATCACTTTTATTTTTTCTTTTTTAGTATCTTTATCATTTTAGTGAGCTCTCCATGTTTCCATCACCTTTTTAGGATTCTCGTGCATTATTGTGGCTTTTGGTTATGGTAGTTTAGGATTTGGATGCCTTAATGCCCCTTTGATATGCAAAATACCTCATTTCATCCTTATTATTTTAATAGCTCTTACTATGCATTTTATGCCATATCCATGCATCTTGTTATGATTAATCCATATATGAATCCTTAGCCTAACATATTTCAAGCATATTTATACATTAGCTTGCATCTTGTCATGAGTCATCATCATTTTTAGCATCCACAACATTTTTTTGTTAAAGTGCATACCACTTTCTTTGTCTAGACCATTGGTAAAGTTAGCATCCATATTCATTTTATATGCCATCCCCTCGTATTTGTTGTTCTCTCCTTGTCAAAGTACATGTAAAAAAATTGATTTTCAAAACCTTCCTAAGCTGAACATGCTAACCTCAACCATTGAGGATTAGCATGAACTTAGCATTTTCTTGAAAGTTAACTAAAAAAATCTTGGGGAAGATAAAGTTTTCCAAATCTGTAATCCTGATTAAATGAGTTCAAAACTTTTTATTTTCTAATAAAAATGGCCTTGGACTTGTTCCCTAAATGTTCGTGCTTGTTTTTAAGTCAAAACCTTGAATGGTGTGATCAACAGGCTATTTCATCATCTCAATTTACTTCGGGGCTATGCCAATGAGTTCACAATGCTCATGCCACTCTTTTCTTTCAGTCATGGATGTTCGAATGTTAATGACTCAAGTTTGAACCTGTAAACATAGAGAAAATAAGAAATATCCTCTACTTTGCTTTATCCCTTATTAGCAGCATCATTGTTACAAATTGAACAATCAATTTAAAATCTCAAATGATTTTTGTGAATTTTATAACATTTTTCTCTAAAAATGTATCAAAATATCTTTAAAACGAGGTCTTATTCATCCCCAGATCTATCTAGATGCAAGAGTTATGATTTTTCAAACCTAAACTATCTGGAGTCCCTAGAGTTAACAAAGTGCATTCTGGTTAGGCCTTTTAGGCCCACTAAATGATTTTTCCAAATCTGTCAAACATTTTTCCTAAAACGCTCATGAAATTCCCTTTCTAGAAAGGTATTATTTGCAATTTTTTGATTCCAAATTAGTCTAGAATGATTTTTTAAATTTTAACACACCCTTTTCCTGAAATGCTCTATCAGTGGTGCAATTGACACAAATTTAAAAATTTATTTCCTAAAAAGTGATTTTTTGGGATATTAGGAATATTTTTAGATTGACCTTCGTCAAGTTACCTTTCTAACGGTATCTTGTGCATCCTTTAAAGCCTTCAAACCATTCCAAAATAAGTTCAGAAAGTGGGATCGCGTGATGCCACTTATTTTTGAAATCATGAAGTTTTGTCAACTTAAGTTTTCCAACCCAACTTCTTTAAAGTGTGTTAGATATGTCACTTTTGGGGATGCTCTAACCTTGACCTTTCAAGGGGATACTCCAACCCTACTTTTCAAAATTATCAAGATTTAAAAATCTTCCTTTGATAAAATTATTTATCATCCATGGGGATACTCTAACCCTATCTTTTCGAGGGGATACTCCGAACCTATCTTTCAATCATAATTAAAATTTTCTCCTTCCCAGGCTTCCATGAATGTGTCAAGAAAACCTTGTTCAATGAAGGAACCCAGATGCATCTTGAAAATGATCAATTTGTTTATTCCCAGATATCGATGCCAATTGAGAGATAAATTCCAATAGTCTATCCTTTCTCTTTATCATTATATTGAATGGTCCATCTTTTGTTACTTTGTTGTTTGCCTTACTAACATGATTTCTTTGTGATGATTATTTGCATTTATTTTTCAAATAATTTCAAGTAAAATTAAAGGTAAGGTTCCATGTAGGTATCTCCCCAGTGCCTCTTGTGGTATATTCCATTTTTCAAAGAAAATCCAGAGGACATTTTTATTGAAAATTTTTATATTCCCTATCCCTCTAGGCCGTATATGAGATTAAATCTTTTTTTCAAAACCTAAATTTGTATTTATATAAAATTCATGCATTAAAAAATGGTTTTATCAAACTAGTGACGAGTTAAGATTGAAACAATCGAAACTGAGACAAAACACAACTAGTAAGGTATCGATTTCGGGCATCACAAAGAGGTTTATGCCTCAATATGCGTAACCTACTCTCGAATCCAACTGGTGAATCTTTGTACTATGTAAAACACAAGATCAATGTTTTAAGTTTCGTAACTTAAGACAAAGGCTTTAATAGGCATCCGATCATGCCTAGGCCAAAATGATCGATGGCAACTACAAGTAGTGGCCATTTCGTGATGGTCATCCGAGACTAATAAGATGAGCGATTCATCTTATGGTCCCCTTTACTGTATCACAAGTCAAGAATCTATACATTCTTATTCTCATCATGTCGTGAAGGAAAAATCTCGGTAAAAAAGATATTTCTAAGTCAAAAAAATATTTTAAGTCCTATGCACCTATAGATCTGTGAATATTCATTGGGGCATATTGCGACATCTTTCCACCATTTTCTTTTGAATCAAAGTTTTATCCATCAAATGCGATAAACTAGGATTCTTGAAGTAATCATAATTTTTTTGGTGATTAGGTATTATAAACACATTTCCTCATTGGGATATATGATGTCGATGCTTTGGTTTGGCAAGAAAAGCTTTTTATTCCACCATTCTCCTTAGAATCAAAGTTTATTCGTCAAGTGGGACAAACTTGGATTTCATAATAATCTCTATTCTATTGATGATTGGAGACTATAAACACATTTGTCTCATTGGGATACACGATATTGATGCTTTTGCTTGGCAGGAAAAGCTTTTCATTCTATTATTTTCCTTGGGATCAACATTTATCCATCAAGTGGGACAACCTTGGATACTCATAATAATCTCCATTTTTTTGGTGATTTAGCACTATAAACACATTTTTCTCATTGGGACACATGATATTGATACTTTGGTTTGATAGGGAAAACTTTTTTTTCCACCGTTTTCCTTAGAATCAAGTTAATCCGTCGAGGGGGACAAACTTTGATTCTCGTAATAATCTTCACTCTTTTGGTGGTTAGCACTATAAACACATTTTCCTCAATTGGTTTGGCAAGAAAAGATTTTCATTCCACCATTCCCTTTAAAATCAAAGTTTGTGTCAAGTGGGAAAAACTTGGATTCTCGTTATAATCTTCAATCTTTTAGTGATTGGGCACTATAAACACATTCCATATATTGCGATACACGATACTAATACTTTGGTTTGGAAGGAAAAGCTTTTCATTTCACTATTTTCCTTAGAAGTAAGGTTTATTTGTCAAGTGGGATAAACTTTGATTCTCATAATAATCTCTATTCTGCTGGTGATTAGGCACTATAAACACATTTTTCTCATTGGGATACATGATATTGATGCTTTTGATTGGCAGGAAAAGCTTTTTATTCTACCATTTTCCTTAGAATCAAAGTTCATCCATCAAATGGGTTAAACTTTGATTCTTGTAATAATCTCTATTCTTTCGGTGATTGGCACTATAAACATATTTTCCTTATTGGGATACACGATATTGGGACTTTGGTTTGGCAAGAAAAGCTTTTAGTTCCACCACTCTCTTAAAAATCAAATTTTATTTGTCAAAATGGAACAAAGTTGGATTCTCATTATAATATTTAATCTTTTGGTTATTGGGCACTATAAACACATTCTCCACATTAGGATTAGGATACAAGATATTGATGCTTTTGCTTGGCAAGAAAAGCTTTTCATTCCACCATTATCCTTGGGATCAAAGTTCATACATCAAGGGGGACAAACTTTGATTCTCATGATAATCTCCATTCTTTTGGTGATTGGGAAATTTAAATGCATTTTTCTTATTAAGATACACAATATTGATACTTTGCTTTAGTAGGGAAAGCTTTTCTTTCCATCATTTTCCTTTGAATAAAAGTTCATCCATTAAATGGGATAAACTTGGATTCTTGAAGTAACCATTATTCTTTTGGTGATTAGGCATTATAAACACTTTTTTCTCATTGGGATATATGATATTGATGCTTTGGCTTGGCAAAAAACGCTTTTCATTCCACTATTCTCCTTAGAATCAAAGTTTATTTGCTAAGTGGGATAAACTTTGATTCTCATAATGATCTCCATTATGTTGGTGATTGGCCACAATAAACACATTTTTCTTATTGAGATACAAGATATTGATGCTTTTGCTTGGCAGGAAAACCTTTTTATTTCGCCATTTTCCTTAGGATCAAAATTCATCCATTAAGGATGACAAACTTTGATTCTGGCTATAATCTTCATTCTTTTGGTGATTGGGTAGTAGAAACACATTTTCCTTATTGGGATACATGATATTGATACTTTAGTTTGGTAGGGAAGCTTCACTTTCCACCATTTTCCTTTGAATCAAAGTTCATCCATCAAATAGGATATGCTTGGATTCTCGATGCAATCACCTTTCTTTTGTTATTGGCTATTATAAACACATTTTGCATATTAGGATATATGATATTGATGCTTTCATTTGCTAGGAAAAGCTTTTCATTCCATCTTTTTCTATAAAATCAAAGTTTATTTATGTAGCAAGATAAACTTGGATTCTCGTAATAATCTTCATTCTTTTGGTGATTGGGCATTATAAACACATTCTTCTTATTAGGATACACGATATTGATGCTTTTTCTTGGTAAGAAAAGCTTTTAATTCCATCATTTCTGTATAATCAGAGTTCATTCGTCTAGTGGGACAAACTTGGATTCTCGTAATGATCTTTTTATTTTGGTGGTTGGGCATTATAAAATTGGGATACATGAAATTAATATTCTCGTTTGGCAAGAAAAGCTTTTAATTCCACCACTCTCCTTAGAATCAAACTTCATCCATCAAAATGGAACAAACTTGGATTCTCGTTATAACCTTTAATCTTTTCATGATTGGGCAATATAAACATAATCTCCAAATTAGGATACAAGATATTGATGCTTTTTCTCGATAGGAAAGCTTTTCATTCGGCCATTTTCTTTTGGATCAAAGTTCTTTCGTTAGTCAGGACAAACTTTAATTCTCATAATAATCTCCGTTCTTTTGGTAATGGGGCACTGTAAACACATTTTCCTTGTTAATTACATGATATTGATATTTTGGTTTAGTAAGGAAAGGTTTTCTTCCTATGATATTCCTTTGAATCAAAGTTCTTCCATCAAATAGGATAAAAATGGATTCTCAAAGTAATCACCATTCTTTCGGTGATTTGGCATTATACAGATATTCTTTTTATTGGGATATATGATATTGATGCTTTGGTTTGGTAAGAAAACCTTTCCATTCCAGCATTCTCCTCAGAATCAAAGCTCATTCATCATGTGGGACAAACTTGGATTCTTATAGTAATCTCCATTCTATTGGTGATTGGGCACTATAAACATATTCTACTCATTAGGATACACGATAATGATGCTTTGCTTTAGTGGGAAAAGCTTTTTTTCCATCATTTTCCATTGAATTAAAGTTCATTAATCAAATTGGATAAACTATGATTCTCAAAGTAATCACCATTCTTTTGGTGATTGGGTATTATAAAAACATTTTTCTCATTGGGATATATAATATTGATGCTTTGGTTTGGCCAGAAAACATTTTTATTCCATCATTCTTTTTAGAATCAAAGTTCATTCGTCAAATGGGATAAACTTGTATTCTCCTAATAATCTCTATTTTGTTGGCGATTCGACACTATAAACATATTCTTTTTATTGGGATACAGGATATTAATGCTTTTGCTTGGCAGGAAATGCTTCTCGTTCCACTATTTTCCTTTGGATCAATGTTCATCCATCATGTAGGACAAACTTGGAATCTCATAAAAACCTCCATTTTTTTGGCGATGGGCATTAGAGACACATTTTCCTCACTGGGATACATCATATTGATAGTTTGGTTTGGTAGGGAAAGCTTTTCTTTCCACCGCCTTCCTTAGAATCAAAGTTCATCCGTCAAGTGGGACAAACTTTGATTCTCATAATGATCTCTATTCTGCTGGTGAGTGGGCACTATAAACATATTCTTCTCATTGGGATACATGATATTGATGGTTTTGCTTGGCAAGAAAAGGTTTTCATTCCACTATTTTCCTTATAATCAAAGTTCATCCGTCCAGTGGGATAAACTTGGATTCTCATAATAATCTCTATTCTTTTGGTGATTGGTCACTATAAGAACTTTTTGCTCATTGGGATACATGAAATTGATACTTTGGTTTGGCAAGAAAAGCTTTTAATTCCACCAATCTCCTTAGAATCAAACTTCATCTATCAAAATGGAATAAACTTGGATTCTCGTTATAATCTTCAATCTTTTGGCGATTGGGCACTATAAACACAATCTCCAAATTGGGATAGAAGATACTAATGCTTTTGCTCGGTAGGAAAATCTTTTCATTGCACCATTTTCCATAAGATCAAAGTTCATTGATCAAGGGGGCCAAACTTTGATTCTTATAACAATCTCCATTCTTTTGGTGATTGGGCACTATAAACTTATTTTCCTTATTGGGATACATGGTATTAATACTTTAGTTTGGTTAGGAAAGTTTTTTTCTACCATTTTCCTTTGAATCAAACTTAATCCATCAAATGGGATAAACTTGGATTCTTAAAGTAATCACCATTCTTGTGGTGATTGGGCATTATAAACACATTTTGCTAATAGAGATATACGATATTGATGCTTTGGTTGGGCAGGAAACGCTTATAATTCCACTATTTTGTTTGGAATAAAAGTACATCCTTCAAGTGGAACAAACTTGCATTTTCATAATAATCTCAATTATTTTGGTCATTGGGCACTCTAAACACATTATCCTCTTTAGGATACATGATATTGATACTTTGGTTTGGTAGAGAAACTTTTCTTTCGACCATTTTCCTTTGAATTAAAGTTTATCCATCAAATGGGATAAACTTGGATTCTCAAATTAATCACTTTTCTATTGGTGATTGGGCATTATAAACACACTCTTCACATTGGGATATATGATATTAATGCTTTTGTTTCACATGAAATGCTTTCCATTCCACCATTCTTATTAGAATTAAAGTTTATTCGTCACAAACAAGGATTTTTATAGTAATCTCCATTCTGTTGGTGATTAGGCACTATAAACACATTCTTCTCATCGGGATATGCAATAT
>JBBYHO010182472.1:0-13445 GCA_038382025.1 Adansonia gregorii | reverse complement strand
GGGCATAAGCTTTGATTCTCATAATAATCTCCATTTTTTTGGTGATTGGGCGCTAATAACATATTTCCCTTATTGGGATACACAATATTGATACTTTGGTTTGGTAGGGAAAGCTTTTCTTTCCACTATTTTCTTTTAAGTTAAACTTCATCCATCAAATAGGGTAAAGTTGGATTTTGAAGTAATCACCGTTCTTTTAATAATTGGGCATTACAAACACATTCTCCTCATTGGGATATATGATGTTGATGTTTTGGTTTGGTAAGAAAACTTTTCATTCCACCATTCTCCTTAGAATCAAAGTTCATTCGTTAAGTGGGATAAAGTTGGATTCTCATAATAATCTCCATTCTATTGGTGACTGAGCACTATAAACATATTCTTTTCATTAGGCTACACTGTATTGACGCTTTTGCTTGTTAGGAAAAGCTTTTCATTCCACTGTTTTCCTTATAATCAAAGTTCATTTGTCCAATAAACTTGGATTCTCATAATAATCTCTATTCTTTTGGTGATTAGGCACTATAAAAAGTTTTTCCTCATTGGGATACATGAAATCGATACTTTGGTTTGGCAAGAAAAGCTTTTAATTCCACCGCTTTCCTTAGAATCAATCTTCATCTGGCATAATGAAACAAACTTGGCTTCTTGGAGATTAGGCCTTATAAACACATTCTCCATATTGGGATACAAGATATTAAAGCTTTTGCTCAGTAGGAAAAGCTTTTCATTCCACTATTTTCCTTAAGATCAAAGTTCATCCATCAAAGGGGATAAACTTTGATTCTCATAATGATCTCCATTCTTTTGGTGATTGGTCATTATAAACACTTTTTTCTCATTGGAATTCATGATATTGATACTTTGGTTTGGTAGGGAAAGCTTATCTTTCAACCATTTTCCTTTAAATCAAACTTCATCCATCAAATGGGAAAACTTGGATTCTCAAAGTAATCACCATTCTTTTAGTGATTGGGTATTATAAGCACATTCTCCCCATTGGGCTATACGATATTGATGCTTTGGTTTAGCAAGAAAAGCTTTCCATTTCACCACTCTCCTTAGAATCAAAGTTCATTCATCAAGTGGGACAAACTTGGATTCTTATAGTAATATCTATTCTGTTGGTGGTTAGGCATTATAAATACATTCTTTTCATTAGGATACACGTTATTGATGCTATTGCTTGGCAAGAAAAGGTTTTCATTCCACCATTTCCTTATAATCAATGTCTATCCATCTAGTAGGACAAACTTGGATTCTTATAATAGTCTCCATTCTTTTAGTGATTCGGCACCATAAAAACTTTTTCCTCATTAGGATACATGAAATTGATACTTTGGTTTGGAAAAAAAAAGCTTTTAATTCCATCACTCTCCTTGGAACCAAACTTTATCTGTTAAAATGGAACAAACTTGGATTGTCATGATAACAATCTTATGGTGATAGGGCACTATAAACACAATCTCCACGTTGGGATGCAACACATTTATGCTTTTTCTCAGTAGGAAAGGCTTTTTATTCCATCATTTTCCTTAGGATCAAAGCTCATCTATCAAGGGGGAGAAACTTTGATTCTTATAATTATCTTCACTATTTTGGTGATTGGGCACTATAAACACATTTTCTCGTTGGGATACATGATATTGATAATTTGGTTTTGGAGGGAAAGCTTTGCTTTCCACCATTTTCCTTTGAATCAAAGTTCATCCATCAAATGGGATAAGCTTGGATTCTCGAACTAATCACCATTATTTTGGTGATTGGGCATTATAAGCACATTCTGCTCATTGGTATATACGATATTGATGTTTTGGTTTGGCAAGAAAGGCTTTTAATCCCATCATTTTCCTTAGAATCATAGTACATTCATCAAGTAGGATAAACTAAGATTTTGTAATAATCTTTATTCTTTTGGTGATTGGGCACTCTAAACACTTTCTCCTTATTGGTGTACATGATATTGATACTTTGGATTAGTAGGGAAAGCTTTTCTTTGCACCATTTTCCTTTGAATCATAGTTCATCCATGAAATGGGATAAACTTGGCTTCTCGAAGTAACCACCATTCTTTTAGTGATTGGGCATTATAAACATATTCTCCACATTAGGATATATGATATTGATGCTTTGGTTTGGCAAGAAAAGCTTTCCATTCCACTATTCTCCTTAGAATCAATATTCATTCATCAAGTGAGATAAACTTGGATTCTCATAATAATCTCCATTCTGCTAGTGATCGGACACAATAAACACGTTCTTCTTATTGGGATGCAAGATATTGATGCTTTTGCTTAGCAGGAAAACCTTTTCATTCTACCATTTTCCATAGGATCAAAGTTTATCCATCAAGGGGGACAAACTTTAATTCTCGTAATGACCTCCATTCTTTTGGTGATTGGTCAATATAAACACTTTTTCCTTATTGGGAAACACGATATTGATACTTTAGTTTGGTAGGGAAAGCTTTTCTTTCCATCATTTTCCTTAGAATCAAAGTTCATCCATCAAATAGGACAAACTCTGACTCTCATAATAATCTCCATTCTTTTGGCGATTGGGCACTATAAACACATTCTTCTCATTAGGATACATGATATTGATGCTTTTGTTTAGTAGAAAAAGCTTTTTATTCCATAATTTTTCTTAGAATTAAAGTTTATCTATCAAATGGGACAAACTTTTATTCCCGTAATAATCTCTATTCTTTTCGTGATTGGGCACTATAAATACTTTTTCCTCATTGGGATACATGAAATTGATACCTTGGTTTGGCAAGAAAAGCTTTTAATTCCACCACTCCTTAGAATCAAACTTCACTTATCAAAATGGAACAAACTTAGACTCTTATTATAATCTTCAATCTTTTGGTAATTGGGCACTATAAACACAATCTCCATATCAGGATACAAGATATTGATGCCTTTACTCAGTAGAAAAAGCTTTTCAATCCACCATTTTCCTTAGGATAGAAGTTCATCCGTCAAGGGGGATAAACTTTGATTCTCATAATAATCTCCATTCTGTTGGTGATTAGGCTCCATAAACACATTCTTCTCACTAGGATACATGATATTGATACTATTTCCTTATAATCAAAGTTCATCTATCCAGTGGGACAAACTTGGATTCCTGTAATAATCTTCATTCTTTTGATGATTGGGCACTATAAAAACTTTTCCTCATTGGGAGACATGAAATTGATACTCTGGTTTGACAAGAAAAGCTTTTAATTCTACCGCTTTCCTTAGAATCAAACTTCATTTGTCAAAATGGAACAAACTTGGATTCTCGTTATAATCTTTAATCTTTTGGGGATTGGGCACTATCAGCGTAATCTCTACATTAGGATACAAGATATTGATGCTTTTGCCTAACTGGAAAAGCTTTTTATTCTACCATTTTTTAGGATCAAAGTTCATCCATCAAGGGGGACAAACTTTGGTTCTCATAATAATCTCCATTCTTTTAGTGATTAGGCACTATAAACACATTTTCCTTATTGTAATACATAATATTGATACTTTGTTTTGGGACTGAAAGCGTCTCTTCCCACAATTTTCCTTTGAATCAAAGTTCATCTAACAAATAGGATAAACTTGGATTCCCGAAGTAAGCACCATTATTTTGGTGATTGGGCATTGTAAACACATTTTGCTTATTGGGATATATGATACTGATGCTTTGGTTTGGCAAAAAAAGCTTTTAATTCCATCATTTCCTCAGAATCAAAGTATATCTGTCAAGTGCAATAAACTTGGATTTTCATAATAATCTTTATTCTTCCAGTGATTGGGCACTCTAAACACTTTTTGCTTATTGGGATATAAGATATTGATACTTTGGTTTGGTAGGGAAAGCTTTTATTTCCACCACTTTCCTTTGAATCAGACTTTATCCATCAAATGGGATGAACATATATTCTTAAAGTAATCAACATTCTTTTGGTGATTAGGCGTTATAAACACATTCTCTTCATTAGGATGAATGATATTGATGCTTTGGTTTGGCAAGAAAAGCTTTCCATTCCACCATTCTCCTTAGAATCAATGCTCATTCATTAAGAGGGACAAACATGGATTCTCGTAATAATCTCTATTCTGTTAGTGGTTAGGCACTATAAACACATTCTTCTTATTAGGATACACGATATTGATGCTTTTGTTTTGCAGGAAAAGCCTTTTATCCACCATTTTCCTTAGAATCAAAGTTCACCTATCAAGTGGGACAAACTTGTAGTCTCATAATAATCTCCGTTCTTTTAGTGATTGGGCACTATAAACATATTTTCCTCATTGAGATACATGAAATTGATACTTTGGTTTAGCAAGAAAAGCTCTCCTTAGAATCAAACTTCACTCATCAAAATTGAACAAACTTGGATTCTTGTTATAATCTTGAATTTTTTAGGGATTGGCACTATAAACACAATATCCATAGTGGGATACAAGATATTGATGCTTTTGCTCGGAAAGAAAAGGTTTTCATTCTACCATTTTCTTTAGGATCAAAGTTCATCCACCATGAGGGACAAACTTTGATTCTAGTAATAATCTTCATTCTTTTGGTGGTTGGGCACTATAAACACATTTTCCTTATTGGGATACACAATATTCATACTTTGGTTTGGGAGGGAAAACTTTTCTTTGCACCATTGTCCAATGAATCAAAGTTCATCCATCAAATGGGATAAACTTGGATTCTTAAAGTAATCACCATCATTTTGGTTATTGGGCATTATAAACACATTCTGCTCACTAGGATATATGATATTGATGCTTTGGTTTGGTAGGAAAAACTTTTTATTTCATTATTTTCCTTAGAATCAAATTACAATTGTTAGTGGGACAAACTTAGATTTTTGTAATAATCTTTATTTTTTTGGTGATTGGGCACTCTAAACACTTTCCTTAAAATCAAAAACACGATATTGATGCATTGTTTGGTAGGGAAAGCTTTTCTTTTCACCATTTTCCTTTGAATCAAACTTCATCCATCAAATGGGATAAAAAATGGATTCTCAAAGCAATCACCATGCTTTTTGTGATTGGTTATTATGAACACATTCTCCTCATTAGGAGGAACGATATTAATGCCTTGGTTTGGCAGGAAAAGCTTTCCATTCCACCAATCTCCATTGAATCAAAGTTTATTCTTCAAGTAGGACAAACTTGGATTCTTATAATAATCTTCATTTTGTTGGTGATTGGGCACTATAAACACATTCTTTTCATTAGGATTGATGATATTAATACTTTTGTTTGGCAAGAAAAGCTTTTTATTCCATCATTTTTCTCAGATTTAAAGTTCATTTGTCAAGTGGGACAAAATTGTATTCTCACAATAATCTCCATTCTTTTGGTGATTGGGCACTATAAATACTTTTTCCTCATTGGGATACATGAAATTGATACCTTGGTTTGGCAAGAAAAGCTTTTAATTTCACCACTCTCCTTAGAATCAAACTTTACTCATCAAAGTGGAACAAACTTGGACTCTTGTTATAATCTTTAATCTTTTGGTGATTGGGCGCTATAAACATAATCTTCATATTGGGATACAAGATATTGATGCTTTTGCTCGACAGGAAAAGCTTTTCATTCCACCATTTCCTTAGGATCAAAGTTCATCTATCAAGGGGATAAACTTTGATTCTCCTAATAATCTCTATTCTTTTGATGATTGGGCACTACAAACACATTTTTCTCATTCGAATACATGTTTTTGATACTTTGGTTTGGGAGGGAAAGCTTTTTCTTCCACTATTTTCCTTTAAATCAAAGTTCATCCATCAAATGGGATAAACTTTGAATCTCAAAGTAATCACCATTCTTTTGATGATTGGGTATTATAAACACATTCTGCTTATTGGGATATGATATTGATGCTTTGGTTTGGAGGGAAAAGCTTTTAATTCCATCATTTTCTTTAGAATCAAAGTATATCTGTCAAGTGGGATAAACTTGGATTTTTATAATAATCATATTTATTGGTGATTAGGCACTCTAAACACTTTGTCCTCATTGAGATACACAATATCGATACTTTGGTTTGGCAGGGAACACTTTTCTTTCCATAATTTTCCTTTGAATCAAAGTTTGTCCATCAAATGGGATAAACTTGGATTCTTAAAGTAATCACCATTCTTCTAGGGACTAGGCATTGTAAACACATTCTCGTCATTGGGATATACGATATTGATGCTTTGGTTTGGTAAGAAACGTTCTCCATTCCACCATTTTCCTTAGAATCAAAGTTCATTCATCAAGCAAGACAAACTTGGATTGTCATAATATTGTCTATTCTGTTGGTGATTGGGCACTATAAACACATTTTTCTCTTTGGGATATACGATATTGATGGTTTTGCTTAGTAGGAAAAGCTTTTCATTCCACCATTTTTCTTATAATCAAAGTTAATCTGTCAAGTGGGCCAAACTTATATTCTCGCAATAATCTCTATTCTTTTAGTGATTGGGCACTATAAACACATTTTCCTTGTTGGGATACATAATATTCATACTTTGGTTTGGGAGGGAAAGCTTTTCTTCGCACCATTTTCCATTGAATCAAAGTTCATCCATCAAATGGGATAAACTTGTATTTTTAAAGTAATCACCATCATTCTGGTGATTGGGCATTAGAAACACACTCTGCTCATTAGGATATATGATTTTATGCTTTGATTTAGCAGGAAAAGCTTTTAATTCCATCATTTTCCTTAGAATTAAAGTACATCCATCAAGTGGGACAAACTTAGATTTTTGTAAAAATCTTTATTTTTTTGGTGATTGGGCACTCTAAACACTTTCTTCTCATTGGGATACATGATATTGATGCTTTGCTTTTGGTAGGGAAAGCTTTTCTTTCCACCATTTTCTTTTGAATCTAACTTTATCCATGAAATGGGATAAAAATGGATTCTCAAAGTAATCACCATTCTTTTAGTGATTGGGCATTATAAACACATTCTCCTCATTGGAATGAATGATAATGATGCTTTGGTTTGGCAAGAAAAGCTTTCCATTCCACCAATCTCCTTTGAATCAAAGTTTATTCGCCAAGTTGAACAAACTTGGATTCTCGTAATAATCTCAATTCTGTTGGTGATCGGGCATTATAAACACATTCTCCTCATTAGGATACACGATATTGATGCTTTTGTTTGGTAGGAAAAGATTTTTATTTCGTTATTTTTCTTAGAATCAAAGTTCATCTATTAAATGGGACAAACTTGTATTCTCTCAATAATCTCCATTCTTTGGTGACTGGGCACTATAAATACTTTTCTTCATTAGGACACATAACAAGAAAAACTTTTAATTCCACCATTTTCCTTAGAATCAAACTTTGCTCAACAAAATGGAACAAACTTGGACTTTCATTATAATCTTTAACCTTTTGGTGATTGGGTGCTATAAACATAATCTTTACATTGGGATACAAGATATTGATGCTTTTGCTCGGTAAGAAAAGCTTTTCATTCCACCGTTTTCTTAAGATCAAAGTTCATCTATCAATAGGGACAAACTTTGATTCTCGTAATAATCTCTATTCTTTTGATGATTGGGCACTATAAACACATTTTCCTCATTGGAATACAAGATTTTGATACTTTGGTTTGGGAGGGAAAGCTTTTATTTCCACTATTTTACTTTGAATTAAAGTTCATCCATGAAATGGGATAAAAATGGATTCTCGAAGTAATCACCATTCATTTGGTGATTGGGCATTATAAACACATTCTCATTGGAATAAATGATATTGATGCTTTGGTTTGGTATCTCCTTTGAATCAAAGTTTATTCGTCAAGTAAGACAAACTTGGATTCTTATAATAATCTTCATTCTATTGGTGATTGGGCACTATAAACACATTCTTCTCATTAGGATACACGATATTGATGCTTTTGTTTGGCAGGAAAAGCTTTTTATTCCATTATTTTTCTTATAATCAAAGTTCATCTTTTAAGTGGGACAAACTTGTATTCTCGTAATAATCTCCATTCTTTTGGTGACTGGGCACTATAAATACTTTTTCCTCATTAGGATACATGAAATTGACACTTTGGTTTGGCAAGAAAAGCTTTTAATTCCACCGCTTTCCTTAGAATCAAACTTCACTCATCAAAATGGCACAAACTTGGACTTTTGTTACAATCTTTAATCTTTTTGGTGATTAGGCGCTATAAACACAATCTCCACATTGAGATACAAGATATTGATGCTTTTGCTCGATAGGAAAAGCTTTTGATTGCACTATTTGCTTAGGATCAACATTCATTTGTCAAAGGGGACAAACCTTGATTCTCATAATAATCTCTATTCTTTTGATGATTGGGCACTATATCACATTTTCCTCATTGGAATACACGATTTTGATGCTTTGGTTTTAGAGGAAAAGCTTTTCTTTCCACTATTTTCCTCTAAAACAAAGTTCATCCATCAAATGGGATAAACTTGTATTCTTGAAGTAATCACCATTCTTTTGGTGATTGTGTATTATAAACACATTCTGCTCATTGGGATATACGATATTGATGCTTTGGTTTGGGAGGAAAAGCTTTTAATTCCATCATTTTCTTTAGAATAAAAGTATGTCTGTCAAATGGGATAAACTTGGATTTTTATAATAATAATTTTTATGGTGATTAGGCACTTTAAACACTTTGTCCTCATTGAGATACACAATATTGATACTTTGGTTTGGTAGGGAAAGCTTTTCTTTCCACACTTTTCCTTTAAATCAATGTTCATCCATCAAATGGGATAAACTTGGATTCTCAAAGTAATCACCATTCTTTTGCTGATTAGGCACTGTAAACACATTCTCATCATTGGGATATATGATATTGATGCTTTGCTTTGGCAAGAAACGCTTTCCATTCCACCATTCTCCTTAGAATCAAAGTTTATTCATCAAGCAAGACAAACTTGGATTGTCATAATATTGTCCATTCTGTTGGTGATTAGGCACTATAAACACATTCTTCTCTTTGGGGTATACGATTTTGATGGTTTTGCTTATCAGGAAAAGCTTTTCATTCCACTAATTACCTTAAAATCAAAGTTAATCTATCCAGTGGGCGAAACTTGGATTCTCATAATAATCTCTATTTTTTTGGTGATTGGGCATTATAAAAACTTTTTCCTTATTAGGATACATGAAATTGATACTTTGGATTGGCAAGAAAAGCTTTTAATTCCACCATTCTCCTTAAAATCAAACTTTATCTGTCAAAATGGAACAAACATCGATTCTCATCATAATCTTCAATCTTTTGCTGATTGGGCTCTATGAACACAATCTCCACATTGGGATACAAGGCATTGATGCTTTTGCTCGATAAGAAAAGCTTTTCATTCCACCATTTTCCTTAGGATCAAAGCTTATGCATCAAGGGGGGACAAACTTTGATATTCATAATAATCTCCATTCTTTTGGTGATTGGGCACTATAAACACATTTTCCTTATTGGGATACACGATATTGATACTTTGGTTTGGTAGGGAAAGCTTTTCTTTCTACCATTTTCCTTCGAACCAAAGTTCATCCATCAAATGGGATAAACTTGGATTCTTGAAGTAATCACCATTCTTTTAGTGATTGGGCATTATAGACACATTCTCTTCATTGGTATATACGATATTGATGCTTTGGCTTAGCAAGAAAAGCTTTCCATTTCATGATTCTCTTTAGAATCAAAGTTTATTCTTCAGGTGGGAGAAACTTGGATTCTGGCAATAATCTCCATTTTGTTGGTGATTGGGCGCTTTAAACACATTTTCCTCATTAAGATATGCAATAATGATACTTTGGTTTGGCAAGAAGGGCTTTTTTTTTCACCATTGTCCTTTGAATCAATGTTCATCTATCAAGTGGAACAAACTTTGATTCTCATAATTGTCGCAACGTACCCCAGAGTGGATCCTCACGGATCTATGGGTGCGCACAAATTAAAATATTTTCCTAACTTGAAAATGTCTTTTTAACCGAGACTTTCTTTCACACTGAGATGAGAACGAGAATGTACGGATTCTTGATTTATGACATAGTGAGAGGGACCATAAGATGAATCGCTCATCTTATTGGTCTCGTATGACCATAAAAAAATGGCCAATGATTGGAGTCACCATCGATCATTTAGGGCTAGGCATGATCAGATGCCTATTGAAACCTATGTTTAGAGTTATGAAACTTAAAACATCGATCCCATGGTCTATGTACTACAAAGATTTGTCGTTAGGTTCGGGAGTTGGTTACATGCGATAAGGTACGAACCTCTTTGTGATTCCTGAAATTGATACCTTACTAGCTATGTCTTTCTTGGTTTTGATTCTTTCGATCTTAACTTGTTTTATTTCAATGTAACCCTCTTTTAATGCATGAATCTTATAAAAATACTAATCCAAGTTTTGATAAAAAAAGATTTAATCTCATATACGCCCTCGGAGAGATAGGGAATATAGAGATTTTTGAAGAAAATGACCTATGGATTTTACTTTGAAAATGGAATGTTCCACTTTGGGCACTGGAGAAATACCCACACAGAACATTACCTTTAATTTTATTTGGAAACATTTTGAAAATATGAATGCACATAATCATCACAAAGAAATGATGTTAGTAAGATAATAAATGAAGTAACATAACATAGATCATTTAATGCAATGATAAAGAAAATGAATGGACTATTGGAATTTATCCTGCTATTGCATCGATTATCTAGGAATAACTGAATCGACAATCTTTTAGATGCATCTGGGTTTCTTGATTAAACAAGGTTTTTTGACATATTCGTGGAAATCCTAGAAGAAAAAATGACTAATTTGTAGTTGAAAGATAGGGTTAGAGTATCTTTTCAGAAAGATGGGGTTAGAGTATCTCCTTAATAGGTCGGGGTTGGAGTATCCTCATGAATGAGAAATTATTTTGACATAGAAAGATTTTCAAATCTTGATAATTTTGAAAAACGGGGTTGGAGTATCCCTTTTGAAGGACTGGGTTAGAGTATCCCCGCGGATGACATAACTTCATGACTTAGAAAATGGGTGAGCACTTGATGATTTTTGGCAAAAAGATTTATTGTGAATGAGTATGATAAAGATGTAAAATATGTTTGTGCCTTGATATCAGGTTCTGGGAGGTTAAGGTATGCCCTTGAGTCTAATCGGGATGACATGGAGACATTCGAATGTCTCAAGACAAAATTCGAGAAAACAACTCAATTTTGACCAAAATCAAAAATAGGGGACAACATCGCGCTATCTTGCTTCCCAAATTTATTTTAAATTGGTTCGAAGGATTTAGAAGGTGGACAAGACACCGTTAGAAAGGTAGCTTGATAAGGGTCATTCTAAAAATATTTCCAATATCCCAAGCAGTCATTTTCTAAGGGAATAAATTTTCAAGTTTGGATAGATTGAGCTGCTAGCAAAGCATGGGAGTGAAAAGGTATGTCAAAATTTGAAAAATCACCCCAGACTCATTTGGTGTCAAAAAAATCACAAATAATACATTTCCAAAAAGGGAATTTCATGAATATTTTAAGAAAAATGCTTAAGAATTTTGGAAAAATCATTTAGCGGGCCTGAACAGGCCAACCAAAATACATGTTCGGATTTTAGAGGTTCTGGATAGTTTAGACTTGAAAAATCTTAACTTTCTCATCTGGAATGATCCAGGGGTGAATGAGACACCGCTTTGAAGATAATTCAACATGCTTTGATAGAAAAATATCAGAAAATTCATCAAAAATCGTTTAGGATTTTAAAGTGATTTTTCAATCTATAACAGTTGTGATGCTAGTGAGGAACAAGGCAAAGCAAGAGATATTTCTCTTTTTTTTTGTCTACAGGTCCAAACTCGAGTTATTGATGTTCAAATGTCTATGACTGAAGGGAAAGAGTGGCATGAGCATCAGGAACTGATTTGCGTAGCCTCGGAGTAGTTTGGGATAATAAAACAGTCCATTAATCATACCACTTAAGGTTTTGACTCAAAAACAAGGCACAAACATTTCAGGGATGAGTGTAAGGCCATTTTTATTTCAAAATCAGAAGATTTGAGCTTGTTGAACCAAGATTCCAGGTCTGAAAAACTTGATTTTCCCCAAGATATTTTGCTAGCTTTAAGGAAAGTGCTAAGCCCATGCTAATCCTCATTGGTTGAGGTTAACATGCTTAGCTTGGGGGGTTTCGAAAATCAGTTTTTATCATTCATCAAGCATGCATTTTGACAACAAACATACAAGGGGGCATATGACATGAATAGGGATGCTAATTTTACTAATGGCCTAGACAAAGAAGCTGTATGCACTTTGACAAAAAAGTGTTATGGATGCTAAAAATGACAATAATTCATGCAAGTTAGGTGTAAATGTGCTTGAAATGTGTTAGGCTACTGATTCATGCATGCATTAAGGGTAACAAGATGCATGACATGGCATAAAATGCATGAGCAAGAAATATCAAACAAATGAGGATGAAATGAGGCATTTTTACACACCAAAGGAGCATTAAAGCATCCAAATCCTAAACTACCATAACCAAAAGCCATAGTAAAGCATGATAATCCTAAAAGGGTGATGGAAACATAGAGAGTTCCCTAAAAATGAAGATGCTGAAAAATAGAAAATAAAAGTGATGAAGTGAGAAATTATACCAACAAAATTTCACTTATTGGCTAAATGATTTTAGTAGTGGAGATGGCTTGTATTTTTGTCTTTTCCTTGTTGTTAATAAGCAAGGAAAAGAGAAAAATGATGAGGTTTTGGTTCTGGTATGGATGAGGGTGATTTTTAGAGTGTGTAGTGGATGAAAGTAAGTGTTTTGGGGCTGTTTTTGGGTGGTGGGTGAAGAGCTACGGGATTCTAGTTTTCTTGGTGTGTGAATGTGTTTTTGGAAGTGTAAATGAGCTGGAATCTAACCTTTTTTTCTAAGATAGAAGTGGAGCATTTATACCAGCCTTTTTGCAGCCAAATTAGAGGTGTTTTTGGCCATTTCTCAAAAGAGACGAGGTGATGTCAGCATGGTGGCTATAGGGTGGCTGTAGGAAGCAACTTGCTACCAATGTGATATGCATAGGGTGGCTGGATTAAATGTTGAAATGCTTTTTCAGCAAATAGGGTGGCTAATGTTGATATTTGGTAATAACCTAAGAAGCAGGGTGATCATGTGATGTTGACCCTTTTTTGATCCAATCTAGACTTTAAAAAGATGTTATGATTAATTCAAAAGTCTAAATTCGTATTTTGATATGTGTTTTAATCTTTCCTTATGCAAAGAAATGAGCTAAAATCGAGTTTTGGATCACTGGTGGATGAGTTAAAAATGCCTGAACCGTGAAAATGGCCTACATGTATTAATACATTGCATAATGTATCAACACATTTGGTCTAAAAACCTTGTGTGTATCGATACAATGAACATTGTATCGATACAATGA
>JBBYHO010182145.1:3716-37056 GCA_038382025.1 Adansonia gregorii | reverse complement strand
ATTTTAATTTATCAAAATTTTGAGAAATCAATTCACCCCCCTCTTGATTTCATTCACCACCTAAAGGTCTAACAAAATTAATAAAAGTAAAACATATCATAATAACACAACATATAATTAATAACATGAAGAAAATCAAATCACAACAGTAAAAGGTTAGACGCGTTCCCCCATGTGTACCTAATTTGGTATCTTCTAGAACCAGGTATGGCTCTAACTAGGTGAGTCTCCTATAGCTCAATACATGAGGTTTGGGTTATACATCTAAATATGTTGTCGAATTGTTCTTTGAGTCCGAAAAGAACTAACGAGGTACCCTAATCCTTACCTTCGTGGGTTTATGTTGGAAAGGGTTCAATTCAAGTGGGAGTATCTTCCATGCCTATAACAAGGGTAACACCTTGGGCGGGGTAGGAATTTACCCCCGATAGGCTTTTCACTAGCCCAAACAGAGGCTGACACCTCAAAAGACAGAGCTACTTCACCCCTCCTAAAATATTGGGTACCTATGCCCCTTCCATATATGTGGAAGAGAATCTAATGCATAAGCATCTGCATAGTGTGTATGAAGGAACAATTTAGCTTTTATGACTTGACACTTTTCAAAAGCAATAAAACCCCTATCCTAAATTCCCCTTAAAAATAATGCTGTAAAAGAAACAAAAAAGGGTTAGTGAAAAATATGAACAATATATATCAAATTTATAAGTTGGAAATACACTTTTTAAAAATATCAAGAATTATAGTTAAATACTGGTTGAAACCAGATTAATCAAAATTTTGTCAATATGTAATTAAGTTTAGGCCTGACTCTCTGACTCATCCTTAGTGGAGTTGCCAAGCTATCACAACATAACCTTGACATAAATCTTGACCAGCCTAACTTAAAATGGCAAATGTATCCATTGTTTCGATATAAATGTCTATATATAATTATTTCCTTCTTTTTAAGGGCCTATATCATGATTACTATACTTTATTTTTGTATTTGGGGACTGAGCTATCGAGATGAATCGTTCACTTAACTTCTCTGAAAAGTCATTACAAAATGACCATATTTTTGAGTCACCACCAATCAGTTTTGGCTAGGTGAGATTGGACACCTACCGGAGTTTATATTTTAAGGATTGTGAAAACCATAGAAACAGACTCTGAGGTCTGAGCTCATACCAGAGATCACTTGAAAAGGTCCGGGAGTCGATTAAAATCACAAGTAAAGATCAACCTTCTCGTGATACCTGACAATCGGTAGCTTATTAATCATATGTTAAAATAAATTTGTTTTCTATTCGATTTCAATATTCAATATTTAATTATAATTCTTGTAATGCTTTATTAAAGAAATTTATTATTCCAAGGATAGTCGGGTTTTATTACATTTTGAAATGACAAAATTATTCGTACCCCTTGGGGAACCAAGTTGACACAAATTCTCTATTGTATTCCACTAGAGAACCATGCAAAATACAAAAGATTTTTTTTTTGAAATAAAAAATTCCCAACTTCTTATTTGAAAAGGGTATCTCGCTATTAAAATAATTTATAAAATTCCTCACATATTTGGTAGGAATCCTACATATTAATTTAATTAGAAGACATTGCCTTAATTATAAAAATAATTTTATTATTAAAAATACATACTTTATGACCTAGAAATGACCTAAAATGATGAACCTATTCTTAATGTGTACTTTTGACATGAAAGTATCTTAGTAATCACATAGGACTTGGTTCTAACATAAAATTATCAAAATGCCCCTACGGTATACCTTTGACATAAAAGTATCCTAGCAACTCTAAATGATATGAAAATGATTACGGAAGTTTGAACCTATCCTAAATGCACAACTTTAGCATAAAAGCACCCCAATGACTACCTTAGACTCAGTTCTAGTGAAATTATCAAAATACCCCTAAGGCATACCTTCAATGTGAAAGAATCTGGTAATCCTAAAGGACATGAAAATGATTATGGAAGGTTGAACCTAACTTAAATGCATATCTTTAGCATAAAAGCATCACGATGACAACCTAAGCCTAGGTTCTAGCGAAATTATCAAAATGCCCCGAAGGTATATCTTCGACATGAAAACATCCCGATAACCCTAAAGGACATGAAAATGACCTTGGAAAACTAATCCAATCCTAAATATTCACCGTTGCGCAAAAGCATCTCGATAAACAAAATTAACAAAATGCCCCTAGGGAATACCTTCGACATAAAAGTATCTCGGTAACCTTAATGTACCTTAAAATGACCTTAGAAAGCTAAACCAATCCTAAAATATTCACCTTTGTCGTAAAAGCATCATAGTGAGCAAAATTACCAAAATGCCCTTAAGATATACCTTCGACATGAAAGTATCTCGGTAACCCTAATGGACCTTCAAATGAGCTTGGAAAACTAATTCAATCCTAAATATTCACCTTTGGCATAAAAACGTCTCGATAAGTAAAATTACAAAAATACCCATACGGTATACCTTTGACATGAAAGTATCCCAGTAAGCCTAATGGATCTTAAAATGACCTTAGAAGGCTAAACCAATCCTAAAATATTCACCTTTGGTGTGAAAGTGTCCTAGTAAGCAAAATTACCAAAATGCCGTTAAGTTATACCTTCAACAGGAAAGTATCTCGGTAAACCTAATGGACCTTAAAATGACCCTAGTAGGCTAAATGAATCCTAAAATATTCACCTTTGACGTAAAAGCATCTCAATGAGTAAAATTACTAAAATGCCCCTAGGGTATACCCTCAACATGAAAGTATCGCGATAGCTTAATAGACCTCAAAATGACCTAAAATGATGAAAAATAGATGAATTTTTTCTAAATGGAAAAGCTAAAATTTTAAGTTGGACTTAAAATGCAAAATTTGCAACCAAGTCTTTAAATTTTAAAAAATTACATTTCGTATCCTTAGGAAGACCGAACAAATACGAAAAGTTTTCAAAATTTCTATATCCCTATGAAAGGCCATAGAAATAATAGAAATCTTTAAAATTGGTAAAATGTTCGTTTTGCCCCTTAAATATGAAAATTTGCTATTTAGTCCCTAAACTTTTTAAATTTTTATTTCAGTCCCTAATGATAAAATAACCAAAAAAATCATAAAATTACATGAAAATGCACGTGGAAAATATAGCAAATATGTCAACAAGAATTCAGCCAAACACCTTGGCCTTAAAACAAAATTGTTTTCTACATTTTGCAAAATAGCTTTTAAATTTTCTAAATTTGCATTTTAACCCCTACATAAAAATAACATCACAAAAAAATCAAATAAGCCAATAATTAACCCAAAAATCATGGAAAAATATCTATATGAAGGTTTGGCCAAGCACTTTTGGTCATAAAACATGATTTTTGCATATTTTGCAATTTAACCCTTAAATTTTTTAAAATTGCACAATTGCTCATTAAAATGTTAAAATAAGCTAAAACATGTTCCAAAACACACAAAATCAGTTTGCTAACAGCCTATGAAGCTCTCAACCAAACAAAAACAGCATAAAAAAGTTTACGCATTTTATGATTTAATCCTTAAAATTTCTAATATTTACAAAATAGGCTAAAAATCATAAAATTAACACAACAGTAAGCATAAAATCATCCCCAAAAATTCCTATTAAATTTAGCCAAGTGAGAAAGAAAACTATCATTAAATATTTTCTAAACACAGTCATAAAAACAACCATGAATAAATATCATCAACCCAAATACAAAAATAAAATCATAAAAAAATAAATATATGAATATGTAAATTAGCATAATAACACAAAAATATTAAGAATAACCATATAAACATAAACAAATATATACAACATAACTAAAATTTCATTAACAGCAATAATATTTCACAAAAATATGAAGCTTTAACTAAAAAAATTAAATATAACAACAAATATATAGAAAATTGTTCATTGTCAACATGTTAGCCTTTCAAGATGGATGAAAATCCATGAGCTTAACATGATTTTGAAAGAAGAAAAATGATGGGAATAAGCAAAAATTACAAGATTTTTACATGAAATTACATTGAAAGGCTTGAAAACTTAAAACCCATGAGAAATTATAAGAAAAATAGCTAAATTTGCCCATGGAAATCCTTAGCAAGTTATGAAACTTCTCCCATGGTTTTTCAAGATGGAAGCATCAGCCAAGAAGGTGGTGGTTGACCTTTTTACTGTTGGCTACTCCCACATTTTCTTCGATTTTTTCTTTCATTTATTGTATGCAATAATTTCTTTATTTTTTCATTTTTTGATTTGTTTGAGATATGATTTGATTTTTGACAAATGGATTAGATTTAAATTTATAACTCTTGTCTCTTTGTGATGCCATGCATGATATCATTGATTTCTATATATAATATGTAAAATTATACTGTAAAAATTAACTATAAGAACCAAATTGTAAAAATTAAAAATTATGTTTTTTAAAATAAAATTTTCATATAATAAATTTAATTCAATTTAATAATAAAAACAATTTTTTATGTACGAGGAACACATTGAAATAGAAAACTTGCAAAAGTTTACGAGAAAAAACATTTATCGGGATAAATTATTACATGTAAAAAAATACATAATTTATAACATAATTTGAATTTTGAAAAACTGATTTAATGTGAACTAAACAGCAATATTTGAAGAATTTTAAATTTTATAAACTTTAAAAAAATCCTACTAAGAAAATTTACGAAGTGCAAAACCTATATCCTAGTAACAAGAAAAAAATTATAAAACTGATAAAATAAATTAAAATTTTAAAAACTAATTTAATATAGATTAAATAATAATACTTAAAGAATTTTGAAAATGATAAAGTTAAAAAAATCCCGTTGAAAAAATTTATAGGTGAAAAAAAACTCCAGATTTCAATAATAGAAAAAATTTTAAAACTGATAAAATAAACTAAAATTTTCAAAACTGATTTAATATGAATTAAATAATAATATTTAAAGAAATTTGAAAGTCAAAAACTCGAAAAAGTCTCATCAAAAAAATTTATAGAGTATAAAACCCATATCTTGGAAATAGAAAAATTCTAAAACTTATAAAATAAATTGAATTTTTCAAAAATGATTTAATATGGATTAAAAATAATATTTAAAAAATTTTAAAAATTATAAACTAAAAAAATCTTTCCAAAAAATTGTAGAGTAGAAAATTTCGTATTTCAAAAATAGAAGAATTTGAAAAGAAAAATGCAAAACTGATAAAATAAAAAGAATTTTCCTAAAGTAATTTAATATGAATTAAATAATAATATTTAGGAATTATAACAAATATAAACTTAGAAAAATATTCCTAAAAAATTCATGGAGTAGAAAGCTCCATATTTCTGAAATAGGAAAAATTTTAAAATTCATAACAAATAAATAACTTTTAAAAAACTGATTTAATGGCAATTGAATGTGAATATTTAAAGAATTTGAAAATTTAAAACTCGAAAAAATTACAGCAAAAATTTTGCAGATAATGGAAAGTTCATATTCTAAAACCAAGAAAATTTTCAAAAAATATATTAAAAATTATATAAAATGAATTAAATAAAACGTATTATTCAAAATATTACTTTATAAAGTGATAAAGATGAAAATCCAAAATTCAAAATAATTTTATTGAAAAAAATTTCATGAGTACAATACTTGTGAAACTGTGAAAAAATTCAAAATTAATTTAAAAAATGAGCAACTTGACATCTTATGGTATAAAAAGGCAATACAAATTTTTCATTGGATATTTCTAATTTTTCAGGGTATATACCAGCATAAATGCCACACAAGTATTGGTAAAAATATACAAAAGTCAATTTTCTACATTTAATAGAAAATTCTAAAAAATTCTTAAAAATGGAAATTTTGACATGATATCATCTGCAAAAATAGATTTTCAAAACTTTAAAAGAAATTATTAAAAAAATAATTTTTCTCTTAAATATTCATTTTATATATTTGAAATTAGAGATCAAAATATGACTTTTTTTGTTACATGAACTTACAGCCATTTAAATTATGACTAAAAAGGTCTTGAAAATGTCTTGTTCATCTGAAAAAGATCGTTCCCAATGAATATGGCCATTAAGTTCCAAGTCTCGAATATTCAGGATTATTAGAAAAGAGATTCGAATGAAATTAAGTGTCTACACTAATTTGGCTACATATGGCACGCTCGTATATTCCTATCTAACATGCAGATCAATTTATCCTAATAAGTGAATATGAAACTATGTCATTTAATCCAGGTTTAAACATAAAATTCTCTTTCCCAACTTCATTAAGGTTACCAAATCAATCTAATTGTGGCTAAGTAATTACAAGCATTAAAAACTAGATTGAACAAACAACTCAAATATCATTAAATCAAGATAAAAGAGTAAAATAATCCAAACTACATGTTAAGTTCCATTGTAAACCCTAAAAATATAAATTTAGTTCATATTGATTAAATAAAACATAAAACATTAGAGTTTCACCATTATAAACATTATAATAAAGATAAAAAGATTAAGAGAAAAAGAAAAATAAGAGTTGTTAGGTCCTGGTCTTAAAGCTTCTCCAATATTTTACAACTGCAAAATCTTTAATGGCTGCTCTTCTTTTCAGAAAGTAAAGAAAATAAGAGCAATAGAGTATCTAAGATATCTCTAATTCTAATTCTAGGAGTCTATATATAGGCAAAACCCTGAGAGAAAATTAGTCTGCAACTAGCTTGAATGGATGTTTTTAGAAATTGCCAAACTTAGTCTAATTTGCTTCTTGATTAAGTTGCTACACTTTTGTAAACATTTTTGGGTTTCAACCTACAAAACTATGAAAATACTTAAATAATTATGTAATTAAATATAAGGACAATATATAAAACTAAATTAAAAACTATTAAAAATAAATAAACTCTAAATAAAAATCTTTAAGACTTAGCTAATTTAATGCGCATAATGAGATCAATAACTCTATTTTATAGAGTTATCAAGTTACAATTATGGGATCCTTATGCATCAAAGTCATATTTCTACCACTATACTTGGTCATCCTATTGTCAGGATAAGGCATTGATAATATACAAAGACTAGCATATGTAAGCCTCAATGCATAGGATACATGCAGCTGATCTTATAAATTGAAGTAGAGAGACACTTAGGGACATCATATGGGTGCTTATTATCAGAACAACTTCACTAAATATGACCCGCTATAAGAGTTTTGTTTGGTATTTCACTTAAATGTCTATAAAAATACTCTTATATGTTAGTAGTGAAAGTGATCCTTAGACTTGTGACACTAGCTCACCTTGTATGTGAATCATCGTCCTCAGAGATCATTGTGAATGAGTTCACAATAGATGATTACCAGATAAGGGTGTTTTAGGTATGATTTGAAACATACTAAAGGTGGAAGGATAGTCTAGAGAGGACTCATCAGCCCAAGTGATATAAGAAGACATATCCTAGTTATTCCTTAATCGTGTTAAATCAAAGACCATGGCTAAGGCAATATCGATTGGAGTTAACACATAAGGGTTGCATACTAATATGGAATAGGTAAAGAGTGGACAATGCACCAAACTCTTACCTATTTTGGGATATATGATGATAGGATTGAGTCACACTGAGATACTATATATTGAAGGGATACTATATATTGAAGGGCTTGTTAAACCAGTTTGACTTTTCTTGCATATCAAGTGGCCATAATGCGTTGTTAGATGCCAATCTTGGTCTATAAATATAAATTATTTTTAATGAAGTAAATTTATATTTATTGCTGTTATGATGGGCATCTAATGGGTCACACACATAAGGATGACTTTAATGAAATTAAAATGAAATAGGGATGAAATTACCAAAAGAGTAAAAATTGCTTAGGAGTTTTTTTAATTGTTCAAAAACAAGGGATTAAAGTGCAAACAAGCAAAAGTTTGAAAGCACTCTAACATAGGGTATTTTAACCCTACATATGTTATCACTAACATATGAGAGAAACAATGAGGTTATGTTTTATCTTCCCTAATCACATGCCATGTTCACTTTAGGCTTAAAGAAAAATCATTTTTTCTAATTTTCTTGATTTTAGTGCAGAAAAAGATTGTCTAGGGAAGGTTTTCAAAACCTAATCCACTATCACAGATCTTGCCATAGAGGAGTCTATCCCTTTTGAAGGATTTTTGAGTCACTTGTATGAATAACCATTAGAAGCTGAACATGTGTATAGCTTTCGTTTGCGACAATCAAGGTCAATGTGTAAGAACAAAGTGTAGATTGTTTAATATCTGTTAGAATCTCTTTCTACAAATTGAGGTGTGACATTTTAGATTTCATTTTCTTCTTGATTGATTAGATTGATCAAAGTCTTATGAGATGATACATTATTACTGTTTGGTAAGTTCCACTAAATTATTTTAAGTTTTCGATTTTAATAAAATTCTTATTGTTAAATCGATTTACCAAATTCAAATAGTGGGATTAGATGCCTAGGATAAGTTTTTCATATTATAGATCAAATGGATGTAAAAATAACTTTCTTAAATAAAGAGTTGGAAGAAAATATTAATATAGAGCAATCTTAGGGCTTTATTATGCTAGGTGATGAAAATAAATTGTGTAAATTATCAAAGTCATACATGGTTTAAAACAAGTCTCTAGGTAATAGCATGAAAAATTTGACATGTGCTTAATTTATAATGGTTTCAAAACCAATAAAAGTGATAAATGCATATATTACAAACACTAGTGATTCACACGTCATAATTTGTTTATAGTTGATGATATCTTGATTTTTGGAACAAATTTAGATATTATGAATAATATCAAAATGCTACTTACTAATATTACATTTTCCCAACTACAAGATTTTCTCTAACATTATGTGCTCTCATAAGTTGATGGAACTAAAATTCTTCAACAGTCGTATGTGCCAATATCTAACATGTTCAGATGAGTTTTTGTAACATTAGGTTTCAAAAGTTGATTTTTTGATAGAAGTCTTTAACAAATATAATAAATTAATCTAGTAATTAAAAACCTTTGAAGCATGGGTATGCCCAAAGTTTAGGGTGCCCATATTCGTATATATTGCGCACAGCTAGGTATTCACCAAATTTTTATCTAAGAATGGGTATGGCTTTGGGTACAACTTGGCCATATTTAGCACTGAAACTTAGCATTTATATATGCCCTATACCATTTCCCCTTCCTTTTTTAATTATTAGCCTTCTTCTTTTTTCGTTATTGGCTTACTTTAATCAATTCTTGTGGTCCGAACTACATCTATCCTACGTAAAAAGAAGCACCAACTAAATTGTCATCGCATGGATTAACAAGGGGCCATTGTTCAGACAAAAGATATTTCTTTCCTCACTTGTTGACAACCCTAGCCCCTAATGTGTTTAGCAAGAAGAGTCACATTGAACAATTTAAGCTCTATATGTGTTTTATGCTATGTTACATTGGTATGTTTTATTATATGAAATTTGAATTATATATATAATATCTTTTTTGTAATATTATTGTTCCTATACCTTAAATTTTTAAAAATTGTTGTTCCATATACTTGTATCCATATCGAATATTGGTACCGTACCAGTATCCATGCAACATTATTAAAAACTCAATGCATCATGTATGTAGACACCTAATTTCATCCGGGTCTCTTTTCCAATAACCCTGAATATCCGAGACCGAGAACTTAATGGCCATATTCATTCGAAATGAATTTTTTCAGATGAACAAGTCATTTTCAAGACCTTTTTAGTCATTTAAACAACCTTAAGTTCACATAACAAAAAAAGTCATATTTTGATTTCTAATTTCGGATATACAAAATGAATACTTAAGAAAAAAAATTATTTTTTAATAATTTCCTTTCAAAATTTAAAATTTTATTTTAGTAGATGATATCATAGTCAAATTTTTCATATTTAGGAAATTGTTGAGAATTTTTTGTTAACTTTGGGAAATTAACCTTCATATATTTTTACTGATACTTATGCGGTATTTATGTTGATATGCACTCTGAAAAATTAGAAATAATCAAGGAAAAATTCTTGTTGGCATTTTATACCACAAGGTGTCAAGTTGCTCATTTTTGTAATTAATTTTGAATTTTTTAACAATATCGCAAGTATTGTACTCATGAAATTATTTCTAATAAAATTATTTCAAATTTTAGATTTTCATTTTTACCATTTTATAAATTAATATTTTGAATAATATGTTTTATTTAATTCATTTTATCTAATTTTTAATATATTTTTTAAAAATTTTCTCGATATTAGAATATGAACTTTTTGTTACCTGTAAAACTTTAGTGTAATTTTCTCGAGTTTTGAATTTTAAAATTCTTTAAATATTCATATTCAACTACCAATAAATTAGTTTTTTAAAATTCATTTATTTGTTATGAATTTTAAAACTTTTCTCATTTCAGAAATATTAAATTTTCTACTTCATGAATTTTTCAGAAAGATTTTTCTAAGTTTATATATTTTTTTAACATTCTTTAAATACTATTATTTAATTTATATTAAATCATTTTTACAAAACTTATTTTATAAGTTTTGTATCTTATTTTTAATATATAGAGTTTTTTACTCTTTAAATCTTTTAGGGTTTTTTTAAGTTTATAATTTTAAAATTCTTGAAATATCTTTATTAAATTAATATTCAATCAGTTTAGAAGAATCATTTTATTTTATAACTTTTTCACTTTTTTAGAGTTTTCCCTGGTTTAATATACAGAATTTTTTACTTCTTAAATTTTTTTATGAGACTTTTTTCAAGTTTTTAATTTTTAAAATTTTTCAAATATTATTATTTAATTCATATTAAATTAGTTTTTTAAAAAAATCATTTTATTTTATTTTATAATTTTGTTGTTTTTAAAATACGTGTTTTTAACTCCATAGATTTTTTTCGTAAGATTTTTTAGGTTTATAATTTTTAAAATGTTTCAAATATTATTATTTAATTCATATAATTCGATTTTTGAAAATTTAAGTAGTTGGATGAGTTTTGAATTTTTTTATATATTAATTTTTATTCGAAAGTATTTTTCTTGTATAATTTTACGAGTTTTGAAGTTTCAATCAGTTTTTTTCATTATTTCATTTCCAAATTTGGTTTATTATTATTAATTTTTTTAATTTTATATTTTAGTATCATTATTTTAATTTTATTTTAATTATTGGTTATTTTCTACTAGTTTCGTGGAAACTAGTCTAGTTGATATCTAACATTTCACTAATCAATTTACCAATTAGTGATGTTATCGATGCAATCATGACAATATACTTGTGAATGACCACTAATTGCAAATCAAATTAATGCATTTTAACTTTTGATGCAAATTAATAAATAAAATAAAAAGAAAAATATATTAACCTTGATTTTGGTTTTGATATAATAAACAACTTAGGTTAACTTAATACTCAACTTAGTATTTGTGTTTAAATTGAAAAGCATTTTGAAAAATACTAAGTTTGTAATTTGTCAAAAATTATATGCTTTAAAAAGTATATTTATAGTTAGAATAATTTTTGAGATTTGTTTGATTCAAAAAAAATCTTTTCACAAACTTTTTTAAAGGTTGGTATCGATACAAAGAAAAAATGTATTGATACCATGCTTAAAAACCCTCAAATGTATCAATGTAAATGTGAATGTATCGACAGCCTGCTTAGTATCGATACTCACCCCATGTGTATCGATACAAAGCTTGGCGGTAGCCAAGGTTTGGATGAAACCCTCAAATGTATTGATACAAGTATGTATGTATTGACACAGCCTGCTTAGTATTGATACTTACCCCATGTGTATTGATACAAGGCATGGCAGTAGCCAAGGTTTGGCTGAAACCCTCAAATGTATCGATACAATAGTATCTGTATCGATATAGCTTGCTTAGTATCGATACTGAGATGCCTATATCGATACAACAAGCTATAATGGTCACTTTTTATTTCTGTATTGATACTATTGGTATTGTATAATACTCTAGCGCGGGATTGAACAAAAACAAGCATTTATGAAGGCTACAACGGTTCTCCAACCACCACGTTAAATGCCCAATGTCTATGAATCAATTTTCAGCTACAAATAGAGGTTCCAAACAGCTGAAAAAGCAAAGATACAAATTTCATTGAATCATTGAACAAAAAAAACTCAAAAATCATCAAATTATTTATTTCTACTTTATCAAATATATACTCTTGAAACCTATTAGTATCTCATTCATCTTGTACTTAAATTCTAGCAAACATCTACCTACTAGAGGTTTAATTTGTTTGCAAAAGACTTCATTTATATCACAAAAAGGGATTGTGTGAAAGTGAGTGAAAATATTTGAGTTTAGGGTAAAATTCTCAAAAGAATTGAAAGGTTCTATCTAAGCCTTAAAAGATAGTAGTGTAAGGTTATACCTTAGCCTTAAAGGTAACAATTTGCTTAGTGAATTGTGGGAATCACCTAGGTAAGAAAGTACCAAGAAAAGAGGACGTAGGCATCAAATTGAAGGACTAGGCCTTTATACATTGATTGTTGGTTTTTCTTTTCTTTATTTTATTTTTAATTTTGAATTTACTTCAAATTGATCAAGATTTTATAGAACCAATTCACCCCCTCTTGGTTCAATCTCTTCTCTGAAGCTAACAATTGGTATCAAGAGCTTTGGTCTCTATTATAGGTCTTACACGCTTAAGAAAATATCCTTGATAGCTCAAAAATAGAGAATGCAAACATTGTAATCAAAGCCTCAATAAGCCCACAAGAGTTGAAAAACCAAGATGAAGTTTGTCTCATGGCATTTGAGATAAATGCAAATGCTCTAGGACTTAAAGCCATTCCATCATGAGACCTTCACTCTTCAATGGTGACAACTACTTATATTGGAAGATAAGGATGAGGCTCTTTATCTAAGCAAACAACTATGAAGTATGGAAGATCATCGTCAATGGACCATTCATCCTAAAAAAAAGAGTCAGAGATTGTGTTATGCCAATAGAAGAAGAAAAATGGGATAAACAAGACACCAAAATGGCACAATTAAATGCCAAGCCCATGCACACATTATTTTATGCTCTTGGTTCGAGTGAGTACAATAGAGTCTTAGTAGTGACAATGCCAAGCAAGTGCGAGATAAGTTAGCAACCACACATGAAGGAACAAATCAAGTCAAGGAATCCAAAATAAGCATGCTCACACTTGATTATGGATTGTTCAAGATGAAGATGAATGAAACCATCAAAGAAATGTTGGATAGGTTTATGGATGTCATCAACGGGTTGAAGGCACTCGAAAAGACCTATCTAAATAAAGAGATGATAAAAAAGCTACTTAATAGTCTTTCCAAGTCTTGGGAAGCACAAGTGACAGCAATTGAAGAATCTAAAGATCCCAACACACTCTCTTTAGATGAACTCATAAGTTCTCTTCTAACCTATGAAATGAAGATTAAGCATGGACAAGAACCATCAAATAAGGCAAGTATTGCCTTTAAAACAACCACTCCTAGTGATGGTAATGAAGAGGTTAAGAAAGATAAAGAAATGGCCATGTTGGCAAAAAGATTCAACAAATTCATGAGAATGAACAAAGCAAAAAGACCCCTAAAAAATAAATGATGAAGAGAGAGTCAAGCAAGAAAGAGAAAGAACAAATTATTTGCTATGAGTGCAAGAAATCGGGACATATCAAAATTGAATAGCCAATATGGAAGAAATCAAACTCGAAGAAACAAAAAAAAAGGCTATGGTGGCCACATAGAGTGCTAGTGTCATATCCGATAATGATGATGAGGAGGTGGCCAACCTACGTCTTATGGCTTATGATGAGACCAAGGTATCTTTTAATGTTAATACTTACTCATTTGATGAATTACAAGATGCATTTGATGAATTAGCATTAGAATTCGAAGTTATAAATTTAAAATACAAGAAAACAATTTCTAAACTTAAGGAAGAAAATAAAACACTAAGCATGACAAATGATGATTTTAATAAGAGAGTAGATGAGCTACAAGTCAATATTGATGATCTAACCAAGAAGAACCCAAACTTGTATAACTCATTTACAAGGTTTTATATGTCAAAAGAAATTGAATAACATGCTAGAAACATAAAGAGCATTCTTTGATAAAGATGGTTTGAGCTATAATGGAATCAAAAAAGAAACTCACTTCAAAAATTTCTTTATAACACAAAGCAAATTATTTGATGCATCTAGCATCTGTACCAATTACCATAAACTTGGTCACACATTCCATAAATGTTCCTTAAAAACTATCACTTATAGGGGCAAGCTTATTAGGAGAATATGGGTCTCCAAAGGTGTTGGCACATCTCAAGATGAAGCTATCAAATTAAAATGGATTCCAAGAGGCATAAAAATTTTGAACACTAATACTCAAAAACCCAAGAAAATTTAGGTAACTAAAAAGAAAATATGATTTTGTGGTTGTAGTAGGAAGAGCATTGCTTCAAGGCAAATTCAACAAAAAAATTTCTTGGTACCTTGATAGTGGATGCTCAAGACACATGACCGATGAAAAAAATTAATTTATGGAGCTAAGGCCTAAGGGTAGAGGAAGTGTTACTTTTGGTGATAACTTAAAATGACAAATTACAGGTATTGGAACCATCATCGGTAACAATTCTTCATCCAACATTGAAAATGTTCTATTTGTCAAAGGTCTCAAACATAATCTCTTTAGCATTAGCCAATTGTGTGATAAAGGCATGAAAGTTATTTTTGAATCAATAAATTGTTAAGTCATTGATATTAAGACAAATAAAATTGCTTTTGTAGTACATAGAGAAGGAAATGTTTATGTTGTGCATCTAGATGACTTATCTTCTCAAAATATTTGTTTCATTGCTAATAATGATGACTTGCATTGGTTGTGGCATAAAAAATTAGGACATGCTAATATGAATGTAATTTCCAAACTATCTAGAAAGGACCTCATTGTTGGATTGCCAAAAATGAAATTTGATAGTGATGGAATATGTGATGCATATGTCCAAGGTAAGCATAGAAAAGCTTCATTCAAACCAATTAATATTATCTCAACTACTAGAGTATTAAAACTTATACATATTGATCTTTATAGTTCGATCGGGACATTAAGCTTAGGAGGTAAACAATATAGATTTGTTATTGTAGATGATTACTCTAGGTTTACTTAGGTTCTCTTCTTACGCTCTAAAGATGAAGCCTTAGAAAAATTCATTACTTTTTGCAAAATTATCTAAAATGAAAAAGGTTAATCTATTTCAAGTGTAAGAAGTGATCATGGAAAAGAATTTGAAAACCTTGGTTTTGATAAATTTTCTAAAGAAAATCGTATTAGCCATAACTTTTCGGCACCTAAAACTCTTCAACAAAATGGAGTTGTTGAAAGAAAAAATAGAACCTTAGAAGAAATGGCTAGAACCTTGCTTTGTGAAAATAATTTACTAAGATATTTTTGGGCGAAAGCCATTAATACTTCTTGCTATATTATAAATAGAGCCATGGTTAGGCCAATCCTAAAGAAAACTCTATATGAGCTTTTTAAAGGAAGAAAACCTAACATTAGCTATTTTCATCCTTTTGGATGTAAATTTTTTGTATTAAATAATGGAAAAGATAATCTTGGTAAATTTAATGCAAAAAGTGATAAAGGAATTTTTCTTGGTTTTCAACAAATTCCAAAGCATTTAGCTTGTTTAATAAGAGAACTTTAGTTGTTGAAGAGTCAATACATGTAATATTTGATTAAGCTAATTCAACCTTGAGAAAGGTGTCTTTTGATAATGATGATGTTGAGATTTACCAAGGACAAACATCATATAAATAGCAAAGACAAGCAATGCAAAATCATAATAATCCAAAAGAGAAAGAACTACATGAGCTCTCTCAAGTAGAAAGGGAAAGAAATCATCCTAAAGAGTTAACTTATGTCAAAGAAGGTAAGATAATTGGTGATCCTAAGCAAGGGGAAAGAACTAGATCATCCCTTAGAAATACTTGTAATTATGTAGCCTTTCTTTTATAAATTGAACCCAAGAATTTAGATGAGGCTCTAAGAGATGGTAATTGGATCATGGCTATGCAAGAGGAGTTAAACCAATTTGAAAGGAGCAAAATTTGGAATTTAGTTAAGAAACCTAGTAATTATCCCATTGTAGGTACTGAATGGGTTTTTAGGAACAAACTTGATGAGAATAGAATAATAATTAAGAATAAGGCTAGATTAGTAGCTAAAGGATATAGTCAAGAAGAAGGAATTAATTATGATGAAACTTATGCCCCCGTAGCTAGACTAGAGGCCATTAAAATGCTACTAGCTTTTACATATTTCAACAATTTCAAGTTATATCAAATGGATGTCAAAAGTGCCTTTTTAAATGGCTTCATTAATGAGAAAATTTATGTTGAGCAACCTCCCAGTTTTGAAATCCTTATTTTCCCAATCATGTTTTTAAACTTTCAAAAGCTTTATATGAATTAAAGCAAGCACTTAGGGCATGGTTTGAGACTCTCAAAATTTTTAATTGAAAAAGGTTTCAACAGAGGCAATGTTGACAAAACACTATTTATAAAAGTAAAAAAATAAGGACATTTTAGTGATTCATGTTTATGTTGATGATATTATTTTTGGTGCTACTAATGAATCTCTTTGTCAAGAATTTTCTAAGTTAATGCAAGGTGAGTTTGAGATGAGCATGATGAGAGAACTAACATTATTCTTGGCGTTACAAATTAAATAAACTAAAGATGGCATCTTCATCAATCAAGCAAAGTACACCAAGGAATTACTCAACAAGTTCAAAATAGAGGAAGCAAAGCCTTGTTCCACACCTATGAGTACTTCAACAAAGCTTGAAAAGGATGAAGAAGGTAAAATTATTGACTCTAAACTTTATAGGTCTGTGATAGGTTTATTGCTATATTTTACCGCAAGTAGACCTGGCATAATGTTTAGTGTATACCTATATGCTAGATACCAATCATCACCAAGAGAGTCATATCTAATTGCCATGAAAAGAATCTTTAGATATCATAGAGACACTCCAAATCTAGGCTTATTGTATCCAAAAGAATCATCTCTTGTTTTACATGCTTATTCCGATGCGAACTTTGGTGGATGTAAAATTGATAGGAAAAGCACTTCCGATACTTGTCAATTTCTTGGACATATGCTCATATCATGGTTTTCCAAGAAACAAAGTAGTGTTGCTTTATCCATAACCGAAGCAGAATACATATCTGCTGGAAGTTGTTGTGCCTAAATTTTAAGGATAAAACAACAAATAGAGGATTTTGGAATTACCATGGATCATATTGCAATTAAATGTGACAATACTAGTGCCATTTGTCTCACCAAAAATCCAATCCAACACTCTAGAACCAAGCACATAGAAATTAGACATCATTTCATTAGAGATCATTTGCAAAAAGGTGATATAGTGCTTGAATTCGTTGATACCTTGCATCAATTAGTTGATATTTTCACTAAACCACTTGACAATGATAGTTTTTGCATAATTAGAAGAGAAATTGGATTAATAAATGCACCTCAAATTCATGATTTGATCCAATCCTGATGCTTTACCTCAATATTGCTTGCATCTTGTTTAGTTTGATGAAACTAGTTTTACACACTTATTTGTTTGATGATATTCATTTGTTATGAATTTCTCATTCTTGGATAATTTTGTTGGATCTTGATTAAATTTTGAATTATCCACACAATATGATCTTGATTTTGGTCCAAGTTATATTTTTGAATAGTTTTCAAAGGATAATTAGGTCAAAATATACCTATATTAGGCCATATGTATCGATCCTTGTACATTCTTCCTCCATGTATCGAGACTTATTTCCATTGTATTGATACAAACCCATACTTGTTCTTTGTATTGATACCTATCTTTCTGTATCGATACTTCTCAACGTGTATCGATACCAGAGTAATTTGATATAAGTCTCGAGGCTCAGTTCCTTGTATCGATACAAAAGCCAAAAATGTTCTTTGTATCGATACTACTTCTTTTGTATCAATACTCACTGTTTATTTAAAACTACCCATGTGCGATTTGATCATTCAAACGTACAGTTCATTCCTCTCTCACAAAACCCTCTCTCTCACTTAACCTTTAAACCTTCAAAACTCATCGTCATCATCACCCTTTATCTTCTAATCAATTGCTCTATAAACCAATTTTCCTTATCACATTTACCTAAAACCATTTCAAAATCACTCACTATCATCTAAAACATCAAAAATTTGAAACTTTGCATCACTCTAACCTTCACCACTTCCCTCTCTAAATCCATCACTTTTGTCCAATTTTTTTCCCAAAATTCAACTCTTTTTCCATTCCTAAACTTTTCCCCACTTTGTTTGTGCAATTAATTATGGATTTATTCATTACATCGCACCAATTACAAACCAAACTTAGCAGCCACCACCTGTTCAACTATTCTTCCTAACTAGTATTTTATCCACTCAACTGGTTCCCTCACCATCTATTCGAGAAAAGTCTTCAAACACAACCATGCCTCCCAAAACCAAACAAACAGCATGTCATCAAGGTCTCGTCACTCGTGCCTCCACCTCTTCCACTTGTCAACCACCTCTAGCCCAAAATCAATCTTTCTTTGACTTATGTTTTCATGATGCATGGGCTCATGAGCGTTTCACCACCATCTATGCCCAGATGCTCATCCAACAATGTTGAGTCATCGACTTTCCTTTTCTCCAATCCATTAATTATCTTTACCTTCAAATTTTTAAAACTTTCAGATAGACCAAAATTTTTTCTTTAAATGTTTTGATTTACAAAAATCTTGTCCGTGTAGTCTTTAGCAATGCCTCTATCGTTATTGATGACCATGATAATGTCTTTGCTATTCGATCCTATCTTTTAGGACAAGATCTCCTTATTAACTTGGCTTCTCTCTCATCTACCTTCGATTTTTCAAATGAAAACGTCATCCATGAAGGCTTGGCTCTCACCGTATCGTGCACTCCAAACAACAAAGCCACACTCATTCCTCCAGTCGATCACTTGCTCTATCTTATCATCTCACATGTGCTCCGTCCATAAGAACCAAACATACCTTGATTAGCGACATGGACTATTGGTGGCTTCATATGATTCAAACTGACAATCATCCAAATTTAGCCTATTTCATATTCACGGACCCTGTTCTTTGCGTTCGTGGTTGTCATAGCTTTTTTTACAGCATGGCTTTAAGTTACTACTTCGACACCTAAGGTCTCGATCTTTCATGTGACCCCAAAATTATGGTAATAACTTATCGCTACATTGGTCACAAATCCATGAGCCTTGCCAGGTATGAAATCTAAGGTGCCGACTTTGTTCCCAAGGCTCATTAACAACCACCAGTTGAGCAACCGGGTGTCCCGCTCCTGATGATCATGATGGAATAGAGCATGATGAGCCTCTCCTACCTCCGATTTCCACTACCTCACCTTTCACGCCTATAGATATTCTCACTATGTTCACTTCTCTTATGGGCCTTGATGCATGGGAGGGGCGATTCGATCATCGCTTGACACCATCGATGCTCATTTCTCTACTCTTGAGCATAGTCACTGAGCTTTAACAGAGTAATTTCATGCTTTTTCAGTTATTTTTCCTCGTGCGCCTCTGCCTACTTCTTCGCCCGTCGAGGATCTTTCGACTGATGACATCTAGTCAAATAAGGCACATTTATTAATTTTTACTTTGTTGGACTCTATGGTTTTAGAATATCATTTTAAGATCATTTCAGAATATCTCTTATGTTTTTCAAACTTTATGGTTTTAGGATTCTTCATTATTCTATGTTTTGCATTGGTTTAAACATCTTTTGCTTGCTTTATTAATTTTATCTTATCCTAAACTGAGTTTGCTTTTACTTGTGCCTATTTATCCTTGAATTCTGTTTTGATATAACAAAATGGGGGAGAAATGCCTTAAATTTGCAATGTGTTGCTATATAAGCTTTCCATGAATTTAATATTGAATATGTTGAAACCCAAATTACATGTTGCTATATATGCTTTCCATGAATTTATTATGCATATGTTGGAACCCAAATTACATGTTGATATTGAACATAAGCTTGATATTTCTAATCTTAGGCAATTAAAAACCAAGTTACTCAAAATAAATTTTTTCAAAGCTATTGCTTTATTAAGGGGGAGTTATTTTCGATTAATCTAAAAAACAAGCAAATCTATCTTAAGTTTTGTTATATAAAAAATGGGGAGATTGTTAAGCTTGATTTCGGTTTTGATATTCCCAACAACTTAAGTTAAATTAATACTCAACTTGGTATTTGTGTTTAAATTGAAAAGCATTTTGAAAAATACTAAGTTTGTAATTTGTTAAAAACTATATTTATACTTAGAATAATTTTTTAGATTTGTTTGAGTCAACAAAAATCATTTCATAAATATTTTTAAACGTTGGTATCGATACAAAGAATAAATGTATCGATACTATGCTTAAAACCCTCAAATGTACTAATACAAGTGTGAATGCATCGATACAGCCTACTTAGTATCGATACTCACCCCATGTGTATTGATACAAGGCTTGGCAGTAGCCAAGGTTTAGATGAAACCTTCAAATGTATCGATACAGCCAGCTGTATCGATACAATCAGCTTAGTATCGATACTCACCCCATGTGCATCGATACAAGGCTTGGCAGTAGCCAAGGTTTGGCTGAAACCCTCAAATGTATCGATACAATAGTAGCATCGATATAGCTTGCGTAGTATCGATACTTTGATCTTTGTATTGATATAACAAGCTGTAACGGTCACTTTTTTTTAATTTCTGTATCGATAATATTACTATTGTATCGATAATATAGCGCGGGATTGAATGACAACAAGCATTTATGAAGGCTACAATGGCTCTTCAACCCCACATTAAATGCCCAATGTCTATGAATCAATTTCTAGCTATAAATAGAGGTTCCAAATAGCTGAAGAAGTAGAGATACAAATTTCATTGAATCATTGAACAATAAAAAACTCAAAATCATTAAGTTTTTTGTTTCTACTTGTATCAAATTTATAATCTTCAAGCCTATTTGTATCTCATTCATCTTGTACTTAAATTCCAGTAAACATATGCCTACTAGAGGTTCAATTTGTTTGCAAAATACTTCATTCATATCAGAAAAAGGGGTTGTGTGAAAGTGAGTGAAAATATTTAAAAGTTTAGGGTAAAATTCTTAAAAGAATTAAAAGGTTCTATCTAAGCCTTAAAAGATAGTAGTGTAAGGTTATACCTTAGCCTTAAAGGTAACAATTTGCTTAGTGAATTGTAGAAATCACCTTGGTAAAAAAATACCAAGAAGGGAGGCCGTAGGTTTCGAATCAAAGGACCAAACCTCTATACATTGATTGTTGGTTTTTCTTTTCCCTATTTTATTTTTAATTTTGAATTTACTTCAAATTGATCAAGTTTTTATAGAACCAATTCAACCCCCTCTTGGTTTAATCTCTCCTTTAAAGCTAACAAAATAAAATAAAAACAAATAAAAAAAAGAAGAAGAAAGAAAGAAAGAAAAGGTAAAAGGCCAATGACCAAGAAGAGGTTGAAAAACCTTCTTACTGTCCCTCCCACCTTGAAAAATCATGGAATAAGTCCTCACAATTTGCTAAGGATTTCCATGGCCAAATTTAGCCATTTTTCTTAAAATTTCTCATGAAGTTTTAGGTTTTCAAGCCTTTCAAGGTAGTTTCATGTAGAAATCTTGTAATTTTTGCTTATTTCCATCATTCTTCTTCATTTTCATGAGTTAAAGAGTTGTTAGAGCTCATGGATTTCATCCATGTTGAAAAGCTAAACATGTTGTTAACAATATATTTTCTATATATTTGTTGTTATTCTTTTTTTATTAGTTGTGCCTTGATTTTTTTTTAATATATTTTTGTTGTTGTTGTGATCTTGATTTTGTCATATAGGTGTGTTTATTTGTTCTTTTCTTCAAATTTGTATGATACTATGTTAAATAAGTTTTGTATATTTATTTTTGTGACTTTATTTTTATTTAAGCTTGATAGTAATTATTTATGTTCATTTTTAGTATTTTATATATCAAAACATGCTTAGATTTTATGTTTCTTGGTTTATCGAATCCGGTAGACTGATTTGGTGATGATTTTGTGCTCATTTCTTGGTGATAATTTTATTTTTTCTTGGTGATAATTTTATTTTTTCTTACTTTTTTAGGCTATTTTATAATACTAGAAAATATAGGTATTAAATTGTAAAATATGTAAACTTATTTTATGCTATTTCTGGTTTACCGGAGAGTCTCATGGGCTGTTAGAAAACTGATTTTGTGTGTTTTGGAACATGTTTTAGGTGATTTTAGGATTTTAAGGGCCATTTTCCAATTTTAAAAAGTTTAAGGATTAAATTGCAAAATATGCAAAAATCACGTTTTATGGCCAAAAGTGCTTGGCCGAACCTTCATGTATTTTTTTTCATGATTTTTGGGTTAATTCTTGGCTGATTTGATTTTTTTTTGTGATATTATGTGATGTTTTTTCATGTAGGGACTTAAATGCAAAATTAGAAAAGTTTAAGGATAACTTTGCAAAATGTTAAAGAAATTTTGTTTTAAGGCTAAGGTGCTTGGCTGAATTCTTGTTGATATATTTGCTATATTTTGCCACGCGTATTTTCATATGATTTATGATTTTTGAGGTATTTTACCATGTAAGGACCAAAATGTAAATTTTGAAAAGTTTAAGGACTAAATAACAATTTTTTCATATTTAAGGGGCAAAATGGATATTTCACCATTTTTAAAGATTTCCATTATTTTTATGATCTTTCGTAGGGATATAGAAATTTTAAAAAATATTTTGTTTTTGTTCGGTCTTTCGAAGGATATGAAATGTAATTTTCAAGAATTTAAGGGCTTGATTGCAAATTTTATATTTTAAGTCAAATTTAAAATTTTTAGCTTTTCCATTTGGACTAAATTCATCAAGTTTTCATCAGTTTAGTGCCCATTAGAGTACTAGGATACTTTCACATCGAAAGTATACCCTAAGGCATTTTGGTTATTTTTCTAAAATCAAGTCCTAGAAGTAATCGAGATGATTTTATGCCAAAGGTGTATATTTAGGATAGGTTTACTTTTTTTTTCTATTATTTTAAGGTCAATTAGGGTTACCGGGAAACATTCACGTTGAAGGTATACCATAGGAGCATTTTGGTAATTTTTTTCATTGAGATGCTTTTATTTTGAAGGTGAATTTTTAAGATTACTTTACCCTTCCTAGATCATTTCAAGGTTCATTACGGTTACCGGGATACTTTTATTTCAAAGGTATACACTAGGGGTATTTTGGTAATTTTTTCACTGAGATGCTTTATGCCGAAGGTGAATTTTTAGGATTAGTATAGCTTTCCTAGATCATTTTAAGGTCCATTAGGGTTAACATGATACTTTAATGTCAAAAGTATACCCGAAGGGCAAGTTGGTATTTTTTTCAGCAGGATACTTTTATGTCGAAGGTGAATTTTTAGGATTACTTTAGCCTTCCTAGATCATTTTAAGGTCCATTAGGTTATCGGGATATTTTTACGTCAAATGTATAGTTTAGGGGCATTTTGGTAATTTCTTTCACTGAGATGCTTTTATGTCGAAGGTGAATTTTTAAGATTAGTATAGCTTTCCTAGATCATTTTAAGGTCTATTAAAGTTATTGGGATACTTTCATGTCAAAGGCATTCCTTAAGGGCATTTTGATAATTTTTTGTCGTGATGCTTTTAGGTTGAAAATGCATATTTTGGATAAGTTCACCCTTTTTCAATCATTTTTGAGTCTTTTAGTGGCTACTGGGATACTTTCATGTAGCACATATACTTTCGAGGTATTTTCATAATTTTGCATTAGAACCAAATCCTATATGAGTATTATGATACTTTCATGTCGAAACTGCATATTAAGAATAGGTCCATATATTAGGTCATTTCTAGGTCATAGAGTTCGTATTTTTAATAATAAAATTATTTTTATAAAATGGGGTAATGTCTTCTAATTAAATTAATATGTAGGATTCCTACCAAAATATGTGAGAAATTTTATAGATTATTTTAATAGCGAGATACCATTTTCAAATAGGAAGTCAGGATTTTTCGATTTCAAAATATAAAATAAAACCTTTCTTATTTTGCATGGTTCTCCAATAGGATATGATAGAGAATTCGTATCCACTAGGTTCCTCAGGAGGGTACGAATAATTTTATGATTTCTAAATGTAATAAAATCCGATTTTCCTTAAAATAATAAATTTGTTTAATAACATATTACGAAAATTATAATTAAATATTGAATATTGAAATCGAATAAAAATCAAATTTATTTTAACACATGATTAATAAGGTACCGATAACCGGGCATCATGAGAAGGCTGATCCTTACTTGTGATTGTAACCGACTCCCAGACCCTTTCAAGCAATCTCTGGTATAAACGCAGACTCGATGTTTGTTTTTATGGTTTCGTAATCCTTAAAATATAAACTCTGGCAGGTGTCCAATCTCACCTGGCCAAAACAGATTGGTGGCGACTCAAACAAAACGGTTGTTTAGTAATGACTATTCAAAGAAGTCGGGTGAGCAATTCATCTCGACAACTCAATCCCCAGGTATGAAAAATAAAGAATAATAATTATGATATAAGCCCCTAGCAAAAGAAGGAAATAATTATATATAGATATTTATATAAAAACAATTGATACATTCATCATTTTAAGCTGGGCTAGTCAATATTCATATCCGGGCCATGTTACGATAATGTATTTTAATAATTGTCAAGATCATTAGCCAGATTGCAAATTATCAGGTTATATAAAGTAAACTATCAATCATTGCATATTTATAATTTTTCAATTAATAAACATGTTTAAAATGTGGCTCTTACATAGTGGCAAGAAGATTTTGATTACTTGCATGTTATTGGAAAGAATTTATTCAGTTTCCTTGTACATTTTTTTCTAAGGATTGGTTGTATTTAAAAGATAGCATACGTTTTTGGCATCTATTTTATTTGATAATGTCAAGCTTGAACATGCTATCCTAATCCTATATTGTGATTGTGATTGAGGAGGTGAATGAATGCTTCCAGAACGAAAGGAGCTGTTAGGTATTTGACTTAAATTCAAATTGGAAACTAGTTTAGATTCTGTTAAATTCTATTAATTGTAGATTACTTAATAGTTAAGTTTATTTATTGAGTAAATATTTTTAATAAGGAAAGAAATCTTAGTAAGAAACCTTGGTGACCAAATAATTATCTCTATATATACGGAGATAAGTGTAGACTTGTAGAAATAAGAATGAGAGATGTAAATCTTGAGGGATCTCATTTTGGGAGGATGGTTTGTAGCTTTCTCTGTACAAAAGCTTCTAGTTGTTTGTTTGAGGGTTTGTAGCTTTCTCTGTGCAAAAACTACAAGCTGTGTGTTGGATAATTTGTAACTTTATTTTTGCAAAACTTAAAGTTCACTACGAGGAGTGTTTAATTTTATTCATGCAAAAATAACAAGTTGTTTGTGAGCAGAGTTTGTACCTTTATCTATGCAAAAGCTACAAGTTTGATTTAGTGATGATATTTTTACCCTTTTAAAATCGTGGATGTAAGCTAGAGAGATTTAACCATATTAAAATTTAAATTCTCTTATTTCTTACTTGTTAAGTGCTTGTTCTGGATCATTGCGCTATTCCCAACAGGAACACCAAGAATGTTCAAATGTCAGTATACGGAAGATCAAACATCCATAGGTCTTCAATTTGAACGCACAGAAGTCTCAAAAAGCAAATCAGGATAACATACGAAGTTTAGAGGGATTTCCACCAAAATCTTTCCTCAACTCACCTGACTTCCAATCCTTGCTAATAATTGAGACCTCTATTAACATGAGCAAATAAAAAAGTAGTGAAAGATGAAGCGAAATCCCATATCGAAGCAATCAGATTGGTCCCCTCCCTTCCACAAAGATAGATCAATGCTATTAATTTCCGCTATAGCTATTAAGCTATACGTGAGTGAAGTAGTCTCAATCATCACATAGCTACTTGCTAAGACCATATTTTCAGGCCAAACCTCAAGGCTCCAAAGGACGACTCTCACCCTGTGCGCGAATAACATTGAGCACTTAAATTCACGAGAGAGCATGTACAAAAGAAAAGCACCCTACCAGAAGCTCGAGCTGCTACTACTTCCAAACCTACCTGCCTCGTTACTATTTCCAAACCTACCTGCCTCGTTACTACACGCGCATCGTAGGAAGCACTCACATTCAGCTTAAGAATCAATCCCATTGGGATTGGATGGAGGACACCACCTCTGTACGTATATGAATTCTTCCCTCATCAGACATCACCACCTCCAATTCGTTGGCTTTCATTGGTAGTACACAAATCCCATTGGCTGTCAATGTCATCCTCCTCGCTCTTTCCCCAACATTGCTCCTCCATCGGTAACATGCAATTCAACGCTTCTTGAATTGTTCCTCCATAAAGACGAGAACATTATAATATTCAAACTAAACTCCTGGCACAGCATACTCTAGGTAGACTGACCTGCCAACTGCAGCGGCTCAGTCAATCCAACAACATGCCTTTAATTTCTCATACGGACAGCTTTCCGAAACATGTCTCCATGACTCTTCCCTGTTAAACATAAAAACCTGTATACCTCAATGACTATTGCTTACAGGTAATATCTCGTGCAACAAAACCTAACACGGAACAATAGTTTTTCCCTTCGTATCTACCTTCGCTGTTATTCATAATCATACCAGTCGCCATATGGAAATTAAGGCGTTCGTCCCTAGATTAAGCAAAATCCACCAGCAACATAGTAAATTGACTTGACTGTGAACTTTCTCACCTAGTCATTCCAAATTAGAACATCACGGCCACCCCCATCTGCTTAAAAGAATATGTCGAATGGAACCACCCCCCCCCCCCCGGCCAAAAAAAAGCATATAAAGTACATCACTTGATTAAAAAGCTCTAAAAGCTTATCGTTTTCCAAATCATAATATATTATGATCAATTAATTGAAACCATCTGATTTAGTGATCAGATAACATTTTATTATATTAAATAATGACAATATCTTATTATAATCTAAATTACGAATTCTCATTATTTTTTGTCATTGATTTTAGCAAAATGTATAACCAAATTAAAATATTTCACGAAATATTCTATTAATTTAAAAGGTCAGTTTAGACCAATTCAATTAATTTATATCTTAAAATCAACAATTAAATATGCTTACAAAGTTCAATATTTGAATGTAATAAATAGGAAAGTACTATTACTATTAGTATGTCATTGTTTACTAGGCTGCTGCTTTAAAAAGGAAAAGCTCATTACGTTAATAAGTTAAAAGGTGTATTTATTATATGCAAATATTACTCGCAGCAAATTTTATAATGTTAAAAAATAAAAAAGGTGGCAAAAACAAACGAAAAGCAGAATAAAGATCTATTGACTAAGAAAGCCAGTTAATTTTCTGTACATTTAATTTGATTTCATAAACACCTATACATACATAACGATTAATACCAACACATACGGATTAATTTCGTAATTCTATAATCAACCATTACCTATATATCTTGCTTAGGCTTCCGGCTTAATTCCGAGTAATGACCACCCATTTCCTGCAAAATCTCCTTCCATAAACTTTCCGACGAAGAGTCCAATGTATCTCCATAAATCAGATTGGGACTACATGCAGCCACATACCAATATTCTGATTCAATTTCCTCTCTAAGCTGCTCCAGCTGCCACCCAGCATAACCCACAAAGAACTTGAAATCCTCAGACTTAAGCACTCCTCTCTTCACCAGCTCTGCAGCTTTATCCAAACTATTTCGAGCGCCAAAACAGAGGCCAGGAATCACCTCTTCAAACCCAGGAAACTTTGACTTTTTGTCCACTCTTAAAAGAAACATACTCGCTTCAAGAGGCCCTCCAAAGTGCAGGGAACAATCAGAAAAGGTAGTAGCTAATTCATTATTAGAAGGTTTCATGTGTTTGATCTTCTTGTGCAGTGGGCGATTAATAACAACTCCAAATGGCCCCTCTTGTGGGTGTCTGGTTCCAGATCTCAGAAGAAGAACAACCGTTCGTTCAAAGGTGCGAACTCCATCAAGCTTCTCCGTGGCAACAAGAACACAGCCGGTCTCGGGCACTGAAAGAGGGTGGGCCCACTTTTGGCCAAGAGGTTTCGACACATGAGGTGTCCCACCTTGTATATGGGCATCACACCCTGTCTTCTCTACCTGCTAAAATGTATACAAAAGTTTAGTGTTCTAGAGAAAGAATTCCAAAATTTTCTACTCACTGCTTGTAATGCTCGGCATGTTCCTAAATAGTTGATCTACAGCTTGTTTATAAGATGGTCAGGAGTATCCCAGGCTTTCCCTGGACCTAATGTCCACCAGATTTCCAAACAATATTAAGGATGCACTTTCACATTATTGCGATGCATTCAGGGATTTTAGTCCTAGAGTGCTCCCCATTAGGATCGAACCACACTTGACAAGGGAGGGAGTTCCCCCGTTACCAACTGACCTAAACCTTTTAAGTAAACTGGCATTGCGAAAGGAGAATATAGCCAACGTCTTAGTAAAGGAAAAGTCAAAAAAAATTTTCCCTAATTCCTTTTTCTTATGTTGCTGTGGGAGTAAGGAAGAAAGAACTTGAACCTAAATATCAGCAAAGATAGATGGCAAGATGTGTAATCTCATTTAAAAAAAAAAAAAACTAATAATAACCCTACAATTAAGTATACAGGTTATGCTTCCAAATGCAGCATATCAATGCAGCATAAGGATCTATCAATATTATCAGATTCAACTTTAGGTTTGAGATATCTGTATCAATGTTGTGGAAGGCACAAAATTAGGTTTACATGGTCCAAAGCACCAGGCATGACAAGACCACTTGCCAAAGTAAAATAAGGAACTAATTTTTAATAGATAATTAACGTATATAAGACATAGAAAATTCTATGTGCAATATTTAACAAGCTTAAATTTAACGAATTTGTTAGTAAGACATTAAACAATCAAATCATTACATTGTTTAACGTGTTCCAAAGATCAACTATTCTCGTAATAAGTCATCAAAAGAAGGTCCAATTTCCTTCATTTCAATCTTCAACAAAATATTGTGCATGGTTAATTACACAATATTTTATTCTTGTAAAGGTAACTAAGATTTTCTCTCTATTTTTTTTTTTCCAGTTGACACAGAAGCTGATAAAAGAAATAAAAAAACCTTAAGAAACCAAAAGAACACTCAAGTCAGGTACACTGGTTTAGCACTTGTTGCCCTAAAAAAATGAAAATGGCATCTACCTGATCAAAGGCACCTTGCCTTATTATCTCTCCCTTTTTTTTTTTTTTAACAGTGGAAACAAAAGCTGATGAAGAAAAAAATTAAGAAACCAAAAGGACACCCAACTCAGGTGCACTTTTTACCATAAAAACAAAATAAATAAATAAATAAATAAAAAAGAACCAACCCAAGCCTAGGCACAAATGGCATGTACCTGATCAAAGGCACCTTGCCGAAGAGGGTACAATGCACTTTATATTATTTGGCTTGCACCCTACTGCCACGAGCGCATTGACTACAATAATCTGAATCTTAGAAACAGTAGAGAAAGTACTTTTTGCGAATTTTTTTTTTATCTTTACTTGGATAGTCTGGATTTTACTTTCTTTTTCCCCAATATTGCCACTGTCCTAATTGAGGAAAGAATAGTGAAAGTTTTGATTCATCAAATCCTCATGTAGGTTCTAGACAAGTCAAAAGTCAACTGTAGGTTTGAAAAGTTAGACTCCATTTGTATGTTAGGAAAAAAAAAAAAGAGGTAAAGAACTTTTTTTAAGATATAAATTAATATTATATGTATTTGGATAACCAAAAGTTCTACTTATTTTGCCCTGAATACTTTCAAGGTTCCAATAAAGTCCAACAACTGACAAGAGCAATAAAGAGGGAGTTACTGACATTGGACCCTCTAGGGATCTTGGCATCCAAGTAGAAAACACTATAATAAACTGAATTGAATGGCGAAAGGAGAATCGTCCAGATAATTTTACTCCTCGAACATTGGAGAAGCAGCAAGTACAAAATTCAGGGAGGAAAAACAGCACCTGGTAATTATAGTATAACATTGCTCTGAACTCTCTCCAGTCTGTGTTTGCAAAATCGGACTTCTGAGAAGCACAGTCATCAGATTTATTGCTGTCTGGAGAATTATTTCTTCTTGAACTCTCTTGATCAGGAATAGACTGATCACCATTTCCTGGATTTATTATCACAAACATTCCAAAACTATGTTAAATTCAAGTTGTGGGAACTCTAAATGCCAATTTAAGTATCAGTATCTTGCATCAAGTTATAAATGGACGAATCAAGGAAACAAGAAAGAGAGAAACTGAGGGGCACCAAAGGAATAATTTAAGGCTGAAATCAAGGAAAAAGTTCAGAGCCTTATAGACAAATAACAAAGCTATCCTCAATTCCTAAAAACCTATCATAAACTATGTTCTTGTAAGTTGCTACATGAGCATCTGATAAATCTAAATGAATTTTGTCTGGTTGGTTGTGCGTTTTTATTTCATTTTCATTTATTCACTAACTTTTCTCGTTTACCATTTTCATGAACTTGTGCTTATTTTATAAGTATGGACAAAACAGAAAAAAAGAATAGATGCACTAACTTTCCTACATGATTCAATAAAGAGATAGTGACTTTAGATTCATCAAAAGAAAAAAAAATCAAGTCCAGTGTCTATTTCCATATACACACAATGCAACAAAGCATTTAAATAGTTAGGACAGTCCTGTGGACTGGATCATACATGATGTTGAAAGACAACCAGAATGTCTTATTAGCAAAACAGCTCGGACGAAGCATTTGGTTTAAAAAAAAAAAAAATACAAAGCTTCCCTAGTATTTCCTATATCATGTCCCAACCAACAAAGTGGCAGGATACAGATTCAAAATGACAGCAGTCGTTAATTTGAAAAGATCATACAAGCAAGAAAAATGAACTTTTAAAGTCACTTGTCCCTGTCCAAGGTTGTCGTTATCAGAAAATAATTTCATCAGGTCCCACTATGTGATAGAAAAATGATAGAAAGGAAAGGTAAAAAGAATTTTTAAATGATAATAGCAATAATATAGGTTGTAAATAAAGGAAACATATTTTCCACAGACATGAGAATAAGAGCCATCCTAGAATTCTAAGACCAAAAGCCATCAAATGATCTACACCTTTTGACCAAGCCTAAAGAGACAATAAAAACAAAAGCATATGCTAGCGCCATCGTTAATGAAATTTAAACACCATGAACAAAAGCAGATGCTGTCTCACTTTGTTAACTACTTGAACTTATTTAAAAGTGAAAGTGAAACAACAATCAATTCAAACCACATTGGAAAGGAACTATAAGGCCAGGATAACTAAGGGTCTAACTATCAATAATAAGTGAACCAAAATAAGCTATAGTGCAAGACTCAGCACCAAAACCGCAATCCAAGCTGGAATACGAAAAGACTCCAGCATTTAGGACCAAATAACTAAAAATGTAATACAATAGCATACCAATTGAAATCCCAATAAACAAAAACAATTTTGCAGTTTAAGCTAAAGATTAGTAAGTACATCAAATCATAATCTTTGTGAGTTTTACCATTTGTCTAAATTCAACATTTCAAAGCAAAAATTACCCTTACTTTTCAATTAACTGGTCAGCACTATCCCTTAATGTTCAAGATCCCCAGTATTTGATCCACTACTCTTAAACACATTTCAGCAACAACTAAGCTTTAAAAAAGAACCCATAGATATTAACTACAATTATAAAAAAAAAATTATGACCGTAAAAAAAAAAAAAGTCAAATGCTGGGGTTCTTTATCCAAAATTTGCACAAAGAAAAAGGAGCCGTACCAGAGGAAGAAGAAGAGGAAGAGGAATTATCGTGATTATTCTTCTTAGCCATAGCTTTAACGGTGAAAGAACGATGGACAGGTAAAGAAAGGCATCGTCTTGAAACTCTAATATCAAAGAGTCCGAGTTTTCCAGTCTTCCAGGAATTGGGCCTTTCAGCAATCGAATTCCTTTTCAACAACAAAGCCCCAGCTACAGCAGCAGCAGGATTCCCAGTGCTTGCGTTCTTCACGTGGACTGCCCACAGATCCATTTTTCCCGACGGACAACTCAGCCTCTTGATCTTTCTTTTTTTTTTTTTTTTTGCCTGCCCCGAAAGAAAACAGTTCCGTCTGGAAGAAAAAGAAAATGTTGATGAGAGAAAATCTGAAATGGATATTATTATATAACAAAAGACAAGATATTATTTTATTAATTTATTAATTAAAAGGTAAAAAGAAAAAGAAAATAGACGGAGAATTGAATAGAGAAAATGAAAATGAGTCCTTGGCTTTGGAATTGGAGAGAGAATAGGTTATGTTTAGGGTTAATTCCAAAAACGTTCAATGCATCCAGAGTAATTGTCCAATGATATTCTTGGAAGAGAAAAGAAAAAAAAAATATTATTAGGAAGGAAACTGTAAAAGCCAATTTTTGTTTTCATTTTACTTTTTTAAAATGCAATTTTCATTTTTTTTGTTTTTTTTAATTTTTGAAAATACATTTGGTTTGAGAAACCAAAACCTTTTTTCAAAAATAAAAATTAGTAAAAATGTATTTGGTAATTAGATGTATTTTTACATTTTAAAAAGTTGGTATATATAATTTAATCACAGAAGTAATCAATATTTCATAAATTTCAACCCCTTTCCCTTCAATTTTTTATTGTTGATTTTTTATTTTTTGTTATATAATATATATTAAAAATTAATTAACAATTGTTTTTATTTTTACTTGTAAAAAGCAGTTTTATATAAAAAAAGATAATATGATTGATACTTTTAAATTGATACTAGCTTTAAATGTGTGATTTATATTGTAATTGTATAACGGGTTTAAACAATTTTTATGTAATATTTCAAGTGTATTATTATTATTTAATGTTTTATGATAATTTAAAGGGTCCTGATTCTTATTTAAATGTTCTAAAATAGCCTAACAATAGCACATTTAATTTTTTAAGCATCGGTTACAATGGTTGACATTGATCATCCAAGCCCATTCAAGAAATTGAAAAAAAAAATTCTTGCATGTCTAGTGTCTCCAACTTGGTGGCTAATAACTAGTTTACTTTTATTTAAGAGTGAAATACACTTATAGTCTATTATCTTTTAGTAAAG